>CM050436.1:25306289-25332012 GCA_027564155.1 Gymnocypris eckloni scoliostomus | reverse complement strand
TGGCATGTTGTGTGAGTGGGAGTGTGTGATAGGTGAGTTTTGACTGTTCATTAGCCTGATAGCCTGAGGGAAAAAGCTGTCCTCGTCAGCTAGTGCGGATCGGATGCTGCGGAAACGCCTCCTGAGGGCAGCAGAGAGCAGTCTGTGGGACGGGTGGCTGGAGTCTTTGATAATCCTCCGGCTTTCCTTGTACACCGCCTGGTGTAGATATCCTGAGGGAGGGAAGCTCACCTCCAACAATGTGGCGGGCAGTTCGCACGACCCTTTGCAGAGCTCCTGCGGTTGCCAGCAGTGCTGTTTCCATACCAGGCGGTGATACAGCCGGTCAGGATGCTCTCCACAGTGCAGGTGTAGAAGGACCTGAGGATTCTGGGGCTCGTTCCAAACTTCCTCAGCCTTCTCAGGAAGAAGAGACGCTGATGTGCCTTCTTCAGCACTGCATCTGTGTGAGCAGACCATGTGAGATCCATGAGATTATAACATACTTACAGTTTTTCAGGTTGTTAGCAAGCATTGATCAATACTGAAGCCACATTCTCAAACCTGCGATGCAGAAGTCTATGCGGACCAAACTGTGAATCATTTCATTTCTTTTAAAAGTTAAATAATAATTATATTCTGAACACAACTAAATGCAATTTCAGCTGAAAGGTGAGCCAGGTGTCCTATTTTTAGGACCTTTCTTTCTTTTTTTTTGCATATCTTTTGATAAACGGATGACTGCGGGATATACAATATATGCAAAATATATAATATAAAAACATATGTAAAAATATGCAATTCAGATGTGTTTTTGTTTAGCTAAACACGCTGCGACATTTCTATGACACTTGTTTAAAATGTGAATTATTATTTATAATGAATCATTATTTAATAATACTATAATGAATAATTATACATAAGTATTATAATACATCAGGTGATCTGATGAGTTGTTCTAGAGATGCTGCTGATGAGTTGTTGTTGTTTGCTCGGGTCACGTGATCTCGCTCCTCCAGTAGAGGGCTGTGTGCTGCGCATGCGCACTGCTCAGTGCTGTCTGTCTGGCGGATCTCTCGAGCTCTGAGTGCGGGTAAGAAATCATCACAATCTGCGTTTTTGTGTTTAATCTGCTCCACAGGTGTGAGATTGTGATGTGTGTGAGCTTTCCCTACAGCTGCAGGTGTGTGTGTGTGTGTGTTTTAAAGCCAGTGGAGATGAAGATGTAGCTCGTGTGTGTTTGAAGTGTAACAGTAGTGCGTGTTTGATGTGTGACGCGTTACAATGTGTCTCCGTCAGCCGCTGACGCGCCGCGAGTGTTACATTGTATCTCCTGCAGTTTCTCCCGCGCGAGACCTGTCGTGTTCTTCTCATGTGTGTGTGTGTGTCTCTCTCTCTGTCGTCACATGTGTGTGACATCAAGTCGCCATCTTCCTGTGCTCGTCGTGTGTGTGTGTGTGTGTGTGTGTGTGTGTGTGTGTGTGTGTGTGTGTGTGTGTGTGTGTGTGTGTGTGACTGCGTGTGTGTGTGTGTGTGTGTGTGTGTGTGTGTGTGTGTGCGTGTGTGTGTGTGTGTGTGTGTGTGTGTGACTGAGTGTGTGTGTGTGTGTGTGTGTGTGTGTGTGTGTGTGTGAACACAGCTAGTTCTCTCCATCAGTTCTGTGTGTACCGCGTCACAAAGGTTTATTGTAGAGAAATGCCGTGTTTACTTTCAGTTGCGTTGTTTTCTGAATCAATGTTTTCAGAAAGGGTTATGATCAGATGATGAGTTGTTTAGTTTAATTAACCCTTTAATCTTAGACATGAACATATCCAAATGATGTGTCATTAGTGACACTTTGAAATCAAATCATAATCATATTTCTGGAAAAACTATGTTTTATGGTCGGTGGCATACTGAATTGTTTGATCACATTCTAAGGTTATTAATTACTATTATGCATAATAAACGCTTTTACAACATTGTTAGGAACACTGAGAAAAAAGACAACAAATACAACCATCAACATATTTCAAAAACGTTACTTTTTTGTAATATATATCACGTTTTTATATTAGTGCTACCAGTATTACAACATCAATATTGTAACTTATTTGATCTTTTTATTTAGCGCAACAGTGTATTTAGTCATTCCAGCATTTTAGTGCAAGTTTCACTAACGACGGCTTTTATATCGAGTACTTTAATTATTTTATTTTAGTTTGAGATATTTGATCAAGTTAAACTAAATGATAATGAGATGTAGAATAGATTCATTTTACTTTATATTTAATGTTTATTTTATTAAACTACTTGGTTATAGTTTCAGTTTTAGTTAATTATAATAACCCTGATTGACATCACAGTCAACACTGTGCTTTAAAATAAGATTTACGGTTAAATGTTTATGAATGTAAAAGATAAATAGTGTGTTTTTTATATTTTAAACCCTTTGTGCTTCATATTCTACAGTGTGACAAACTAATTAATATAAGTACAAAACGTTTGCGTAATTGCTCGGTTCGTTAGTGCTGTAAGAGTTGAGTGTATAATAGTAATAAGTGCTTCATGCGGTAGTTTCAGGTGAAGTGCTTCGGTCATCAAGCATCAGTTTAGAGGGATTCTTTTCAATGGTTACAGGAATAGAAAGCTCGTGTACGTGTGTTAAACAGCAGAGTTAGCGGCTCAGTCTGTGTGAACGGCTGGTTTGGTTAATAACTGGCGTGTCATGGTTGTTTATGTCGATCTGAAGTGTCTTGTTGTTGGATTTTCACGTGCGCTCGGCTCATAACGGCAGATAATGCTGCTCCGCTCTCTTTGTTTGGGTTTCTGTGCCAGGAAGTTCTTTAAATATTTCCTGCTGAATGACTGCCATACATTACTTCCTGCTCGTGTGTGTGTGTGTGTGTGTGTGAGAGAGAGTGTGTGTGTGTGTGTGAGTGTGTGTGTGTGTGAGTGTGTGTGTGTGTGTGTGAGAGAGAGTGTGTCTGTGTGTGTGTGTGTGTGTGTGTGTCTGTGTGAGAGAGAGAGTGTGTGTGTGTGTGTGTGTGTGAGAGAGAGAGTGAGTGTGTGTGTGTGTGTGAGAGAGAGTGTGTGTGTGTGTGTGTGTGTGTGTGTGTGTGTGTGTGTGAGAGAGAGAGAGTGTGTGTGTGTGTGTGTGTGTGTGTGTGTGTGTGTGTGTGAGAGAGAGAGAGTGTGTCTTTTACTATTTAACTCTAATATTGTGTTCTGGTCAGAGAGGATTTTCTTTTTCCAGAAAATGCTATCTATGTTATTGAATTGGTCTAAAAATTCCCCCAAAAACTTTTTATAATTCTTGTACTTTTTAGGGTATTTTTTTCCACCTCACCGTACGCTTGTGCTGTTTCCAGTCAAAAAAGATCAGCCTAAGATTCATAACTGTTTATGAATTTCTTGTCATGATATAATCCAGTGATGTTCATCCAATAGTTCTCTTCATCTGGTCTTGTGCAACTCAACTCTGCAAACTACATTCCTGCAAACTAGTTGCTTTTCAGTGAAATTCGTTTTGAATCAAAATATGTCATTTATGTGAATCTAGATCTGAAGAGGTTTTTTATGGGGGGGGGGTCTATGGGATTGACTCCCTTTTAGACCCCGCCTCTAGCGGCCAGTCGACGACTCGATCAAATAAAACAAGTATAATTTTAGTGTATAGTTTATACTAACCTTTATTTTATGTGAAGTGATAAAACTGTTTTTAATGGGTTGAGTTTGTGACGCTCTGATTTGATTGGTGTGGCTGGTCTCTCTCAGGTCCTGTAGGCGTTCTGTGTGATCCGGGACGGATGAAGCCTGTGTTTGAGCGGGATGTGTTCGGGATGAACCCCTGACTGCGGACAGCAGCCGGTCAGTTCATTCATATGATGCTCTTTATGATTTATGTTTTTATTCTCCTCGTTATGAAATATTAACAGCCGTCAGCCAGAGATCGTGTTCATTTAGAGTTACTGAAACATCAATTAAAGTAAAACTGAAATCACAATGTCTTTGTGTAATTATCAAACCTCAAAGCCCCCAGAGTCAAGCATCTGTCAATAACACTGATTGCTAAAAACGTGCATATAAATATTTACAGAAGTATTTATGACAAAAATCTTTGCAAAGAAGACAAATATTAGTAGGTGTACTGTAAAATACAATTATTAATATAGAATAAAAAAAGATAAAATAGATCAAAAGGGAAAACAGTATTTCTGTTCATCTGTGAATCCTGGAAAATAAAATGTATCAGTTTCCACGAAAATATAGAATGTTTCCAACATTGATAATAATCAGAAATGTTTCATATTATACTGATTTCTGAAGATCATGTGACTCTGAAGACTGGAGTAATGATGCTGAAAATACAGCTTTGATCACAGAAATAAATTATAGCTTAACACATATTCACATAGAAAACAGCTGATTTACATTATAATAATATTTCACATTTTTCCTGTATTTTTGCAGAGCCGATCTCTAATTATGCAGAGTGAGGACCGCAAGAGAAAGAAACACAGTTTGAACCCCGGAAGCGTGTCAGACGAGTACAGTGTGCGTGTGAGTACCATGACCTCTGACCCCTGACCTCTCAGAACAGACTGATGTGACCTTATGCTTCTCCTCAGGAGCGACCGAAAGAAGAAGAAGAAGCCACAAAGATGAAGAATAAAGTTTCTACATCACAAGGTGGGGAGCAGAATCTTCTTGCATGCTCGGCTTCATATGATCTAGTGTTTTTAATATCAGTCATAAGATATAGACAACAATACATTGTATGGGGTCAAAATTATAATTTAATTTTATGCCAAAAATCATTAGATATTAAAATCATGTTCCATGAAGATATTTTGTACATTTCCTTCCCTAAAATGAATTATTGATTAGTAATATGCATTGCTAAGAACATCTTTAAAGCTGATTTTCTCAATATTTAGATGTTTTTGCACCCTCATATTCCATATTTTCTAATATTATCCAAACCATGCATCAATGGAAAGCTGATGTATTCAGTCTTATGACTGGTTTTGTGGTCCAGGGTCACACTTGTGTGTGTTTTCCGCAGCGGTGAGCGGTAAGAAGAAGCCGTGGTCCTGGGATCAGTATCTGGAGGACGAGCGATCTCAAGCCGCTCCTCTGCAGCTCTTCACTGAGGTACACACCACTGATCCAGGATCAGCATGCTTTTTGCCATGAATGCTGATATTGCATTACATGAATATACACTACTACTCGCTCTCAACACAAAACATTACTCTGAGATTGTACATAATCCATAATAACTCTTCCTCCAGTAAAAGTGCATAAAAATCCAGCCCCGTATTAGTTTAGAGCGGTTTTGTCTTGTAAACGCTGCTTGATCTTCAGACCAGAACACTTTATCACTGGAGGAAGAGGTATGGATTATGGATTAAAAACGTCTTAATCCTGGATTAGTTTCAGGTTTTGTCTTCTCCAGATGTTAACTGATGGACTGGAGTGCTGTGATGTTTTTATCTGACTCTCATTCTGACGGCACCCATTCACTGCAGAGCATCCATTGACTCTCATTCTGACGGCACCCATTCACTGCAGAGCATCCATTGACTCTCATTCTGATGGCACCCATTCACTGCACAGCATCCATTGACTCTCATTCTGACGGCACCCATTCACTGCACAGCATCCATTGACTCTCATTCTGACGGCACCCATTCACTGCAGAGCATCCATTGACTCTCATTCTGACGGCACCCATTCACTGCACAGCATCCATTGACTCTCATTCTGACGGCACCCATTCACTGCACAGCATCTATTGACTCTCATTCTGATGGCACCCATTCACTGCAGAGCATCCATTGACTCTCATTCTGGAGGCACCCATTCACTGCAGAGCATTCATTTACTCTCATTCTGACGGCACCCATTCACTGCAGAGCATCCATTGACTCTCATTCTGACGGCACCCATTCACCGATGATGAAATTGCCTATTCCTTAAAATTCACTGTGGTTGCATTGATGCGTAAGCTGAGTGTTTTAGCGCAGACTGTCCTGCACGTATGATGGTTTCATTTCCAGTGAATGCATGAACCGATCAGATTAATTAGGGGCTTTGATTAAGATGCATACAGACTAGAACCTAATGTAATAGTAGGACATGGAGTCGTTTGCTGGTACAGATGTGGAGCGCTGATGCTCTGATTGTTCCTGAAGGCACATCTGCTCATCCTCGGAAACACGTCCTCCGGTTCTTCGTGTCTCTGAGCGCTTGTGTCTTCTCCTCTAGTTCCAGGCGTTCCCTGACAGCAGGAATGGCTTTACGGCGGGGGAGAGGCTGGAGGGCATCGACCCGCTGCATCCGTCCATGTTCTGTGTGCTGTCTGTGGCCGAGGTCAGAAACGCTCTCTTACTGTCATTAAGCACTCAAAGACTGCACTTGTATCTGCAATGCATTATAAAGGTATTCATAACGTGCATTATAAAGGTATTCATAACGTGCATTATAATGCATTATAAAGGTATTCATAACGTGCATTATAATGCATTAATACCAAAGTTACCATGCATTGGTTGTGTGTTGTGGTTTATCCTTTCTAAGGATGTAACTATGAATATTTTAAGTGTTAACAATGCATTATGATATGCATGACAAGACATAATTAATGCATGACATAATATTGAAATGCATGGTATGCATATGCTTTAATTAATGTGTTATCAAGATTTTGACACTTAACCTGCATGCATAATTAAAAGCATTGGTAACACTTTATATAAAGCATATGTATATTGCATAATGCATCATGAATAATTATAACCACAGTTATAATTTTTATCTATTCTTTGTTACGTCTTGAGAACGTATAATGCATTAAAACACACAACAAACTAATTTTTATTTTTGGTTACAGTAGCTTATGTTAAAATATAATGCTTTACGTTATGCATAACTGCTTCGAGCTATTTAATGACAGGTAATATATATATATATGTATATTAAACTAAACCCTTTTTTAATGCATATGTTTGTATATACTTCTTGTTTATTTAATGTTTCTCATGATTCGTTGTCATGGCTTTAAATGATAAACAATAAGCAGATTTTAATATTGCATCACACATGTATTCTTCAGAGAGGACGGTGTCCCAGAATGCATTGCTGCAATGCATTAAATGTATCAAAATGAATTGCTTTGTATTCAAACGGCCCTTGTTTCTGATCCGTGTGTGTGTTTGTGAGTTTAGCATCATGTCTGCTTGAGATTGAGATGTTGTTGTTGTTGTTGCTGTTGATGTTGATGTTGATGTTGATGATGATGATGTTGTTGTTGATGATGATGATGTTGTTGTTGTTGTTGCTGCTGTTGTTGATGATGTTGTTGTTGTTGCTGTTGTTGATGATGTTGTTGTTGTCGATGTTGTTGTTGTTTATGTTGTCGATGTTGTTGTTGATGATGTTGATGCTGCTGTTGTTGTTGATGTTGTTGATGATGATGTTGTTGTTGTTGTTGTTGATGTTGTTGATGTTGTTGTTGTTGTTGATGTTGATGATGTTGTTGTTGTTGATGTTGTTGTTAATGTTGTCGATGTTGTTGATGATGTTGTTGTTGATGTTGATGTTGTTGATGTTGTTGATGTTGATGATGATGTTGTTGTTGTTGTTGTTGATGTTGATGTTGTTGTTGATGTTGTTGTTGTTGAAGGTGATTGGCTTCCGTCTGCGGCTCCATATCGATGGTTACTCCGAGTGCTATGACTTCTGGGTAAACGCAGACTCTCCTGACATCAAACCGGTGGGATGGTGCGAGTCTACGGGACACAAACTCCATCCGCCCAAAGGTGCGTTCGGCTCATTATCCTCCCGATCTTCTGTAAGATAATAAACATCATCTAGATATGAGCTGCGATATTCAGAATAATAGCGGAGGGGTGAGTCTCATAAAAGCAGGATGCACCACAAAATGAGAAAAATAAATAAATAAAAATTATATATATATGAAGAGCTTGTTTGCAAAAACTGGTAATTCTAAAAAAAATAAAAAAACATTGATTTCGAAAATCATGTTTAATTTTTTTTTTTTATGTTATCGTGTTTTTATTCTGTTAGTTAAGTGTATTTTTACCTAATCAAAATACTGCAGTTTGATTAATTAGAAAGCACAATTAGAAAACATGATTTCTGAAAATCGTTAAAAACTGAGTTATCTGTCTTTGCAAATTAACTCTTCATATTTATATATATGTAAAATATTATAATACAAATAATAATAATAATAAATATTATTATATGGTTTACAAACTGTATAATAATTATTATAAGAAGATGAAGAACAGTTAATTTAATGTATTTTCTAATTCTAGGTCAATTTAGTTAAATTTAGATGTTTTTCTGGAAAAAAATATTGCATCAATTGTTTGTACATTTTTCAGTTTATTCTGATTTAAATAAACATTATTATTTTTATTCATGAGATTTTTTAATATTTATTGTTATTGTTAAAAACTAACAGACTATTGAAAGTCGTTTTTCAATAATAGAAGTAAAGCTGAAACAATATAATAATTAATTCGAACTACTAAAATTACTGAAATGCTCAAATAAAACAAGAAATATTAATATTAAAGAGTAAAAATTAATAATGTGCTAATGTGGGTTTAGTATTATTATTATTAACTCAAACTAAAACCATACATTTTTTTACAAAAAAATAAATGTACTTTTAAAAAAACAAATTCATACAAAAAAATATGAACTGAAATAAAATATTTAAAAATAAAATTAAAATAGAATATGTACAAAAACAAAAACAAATTAAATGATAAATGTCAAGCACTAAAATTACAGCTAAAATTTCAACTAATTAAAAATTATGTAGACATTTAAAAAAGACTCATAAAGTAATAAAGTAAAAAAAATCTTTACATTTAGAATTAAAACCGAAGAATAAAATTTAACTCGAAATATTAACAAAACCTATAATAGTGTATCAATGTAATAAAATGAGAAATATAAATATTAAAGTGTACAAATAAAGCATGTGACAAATTAACTAAAACTTCAATTAAAATGTAAAAAGTTAATTCAATAAAGTGAATTTGTCTTGTTTAAAGGCTGTTTAAATATGTTTATGAAATGTTTATTCTTCAGCTTATTCTGATTTAATAAATACCTCTGCTTTATTTGATTATTTATTAATGTTTATTAATTTAATACTGTAAATAATGGGAATAAATTCTCATCTGGTTTGAGAAATGTTTAATTATTATTTCTAAACTTTGTATTTATGTGAAATATTACACCTTAAAATTTTTCTTTAGATTTGAAGCTGAAATGTTTAGTGTCATCATCTCTGATTTATTTATCCGGTAACACTTTACAATAAGGTTCATCGGCTAACAGTTATTGTTAATAATTAGACAAACAGTTGTATCTAGTGTTATTGTTTATTCTATGTTTGCCTGGTTTGGTCAGGTTACAAGCCGAACGAGTTTAACTGGGAGAAATATCTGGAGTCCTGTAAAGCTCAAGCGGCACCGAAGAACCTCTTCAGAAGCGCGGCAGCGTGAGTCCGTCATCGTTACTCAGGACACCGATTAGAGATGCTGTGAGTGTCACTAACGAGCGGTTTCTCGTCACAGGCGTCCAGCGGCTCGGTGTTTGAGGTGGGGATGAAGCTGGAGGCGGTGGACCGTAAGAACCCGTGTCTGGTGTGTGTGGCCAGCGTCGCCGACATCGTGGACCAGCGCTTTCTAGTGCACTTCGACAACTGGGACGACACCTACGACTACTGGTTAGCAACACTAACTAACACTAACCAACCCGTCAGAGCACACGCTGCTGCGTAACATGCCTTCTTCATCTGCACAACCATTAATCACTTACAAAATAAGAGTTTTTGTTTACATCATATATATGTGTGCACTGTGTATATTTATTATGTATAAAAACACACACATGTTTATATTATATACATATATATAATATTTGATATATAAACAACATGTTTTTATTAAATATATAATAATAATAATAAATATTATTATATGGTTTATATATAATAATTATATAAGAAGATGAAGAACAAATTTAATGTATTTTGAGAATCTAATCTGAAATATTAAATTAGATCTGAAAAAATATTGATAATTGTTGAAATATTTCAGTTTATTCTGAAAATAAACATTATTAATTATTAAATTAAAAAAAATAAAATAAAAGATGTTGAATATTTTATATAAATGATAAAAGTATAGAACAAAATGACTAAAACTGAAATAAAATTAATTAAAGATAAGTTGAAATATTTAATAGAAATGACAAAAGCACATAAAAATTACTAAAACTGAAATAAATAAAGATGTTGAAATATTTAATAGAAATTACAAAAGCACATAAAAAATGACTAAAACTGAAATAAAATAAATTAACAATACGTTGAAATATTAAATAAAAATTACAAAAGCACATAAAATTAACTAAAACTGAAATAAATTAATTAAATATAAGTTGAAATATTTAATAAAAATGACAAAAGCACATAAAAAATGACTAAATAAAATAAATTAAAGATAAGTTGAAATATTTAATAGAAATGACAAAAGCACATAAAAAAATAAAAATAAAAGTTAAAATAAAAATAAATAAAAATGGCAAATGCATATAAGAAAATCACTAAAATGTAAATAAAATAAAAATGATTGTACATAAGACAATAACAAAAGACAATTGCACATAAGAAAAGACTCAAATGTAAGTCAAATACAAAGAGGTGACTCCAGCGCTGGGTTGTGTTGTGTCTCCTCAGGTGTGACGCCAGCAGCCCGTATATTCACCCGGTGGGCTGGTGTCAGGATCACGGCCGGCCGCTCACGGCTCCTCAGGGTGAGATCATGTTCCTCATGTGTTCAGTATTACTGCTGTGGACTCGTCGTGTCTGTTCATGATCGAAGCAGTGAACCCATCGAGAAGCATTTAGAGAGAAACGCTCGTGGACGTGCTCAGAGCTCCGTTAAACCTGGTGTTACACGTCTGATGTGATGGTGGGATCGAGTTCATTACAGATGCTCGTTAAACGCTGGACACTAAAGCCTCTTCGTGTTAATTACAGGAGCAAAAAGCTGCTCGTCTGGAGGACAAACTCCACATTAGATGACTTTATATTCACGCTCAGATTTCATCTTGTATTGGCTCTTTATATTCAGACTCATTTATTTGCGGCTATAACCCGCCACAGACTAACTGTTAAACACTAATTACCCAGTGCGGGTTGTAATTACATGCACATTGATGAATGAAGCCGTCCTGCACAGATTTATTTTTCCGGTTTATTATTATGAAGCTGTTTTGAAATAATCTGTGTTGTTTAAAGCAGTGTAGAAGTAAATGTGACTAGAGTTGGTCAACTGCACACATTAAAAAACTACATTCAATATAAACATACTGCTGCTTTTAGAGCTCTCATATATTATATCATATAATAATCTTGGGTGACACTTTCAAGTAAGGTCCCGTTAGTTAACTTTGCTCAATGCAATAAATAATGATATAATGTAATATAGTAAAATATAGTATACTATAATACAATACAGTATAGTATAATATAATATTACAACTAGATAAAATAGTTTGTCTAGTTATTAACTAAGATTAACTATATTGTATAGTAAAATATAGTATAAAACAATATAGTATAGTATAATATAGTATAATGTCAAATTTATTAAATATATGCATAGTGTAAATACATAAACCAGTATAATATAATATAGGATTTATAATCATCTGAAAGCTGAATAATAATATTTATTGATGTATGGTTTGGACAATAGTAGAATACAATACAGTATAGTGTAGTATGATATAATAACTATAGTATAGTGTAATATAGTATAGTATAATACAATACAGTATAGTGTAGTATAGTATAATATAATATAGTATAGTATAATATAATACAATATAGTCGAGTATAATATAAAATAGTATATTTTAGTATGTATAATGTAATATAGTATAGTATAATACAATACAGTATAGTGTAGTATGATATAATATACTATAGTATAGTGTAATATAGTATACTATAATTTAATACAGTATAGTGTAGTATAGTATAATGTAATATAGTATAGTATAATATAATACAATATAGTCGAGTATAATATAATATAGTATATTTTAGTATGTATAATGTATAAAGTATAATATAATACAGTATAGTATAATTTAATTTAATATAGTGTAGTATAGTATGATACAATGTAGTATAATATAATACAATACAGTATTGTGTAGTATAGTATAATATAGTATAATGTAATATAGTATAGTATAATACAATATAGTGTAATATAGTATAGTATAATATAATACAGTATAGTATAGTATAATATAGTATAGAGTGTGATAAAATATAATATAGTATAATACAATATAGTATTGTGTAGTATAGTATAATATAGTATAATGTAATATAATATAGTATTATACAATATAGTATTATATAATATAATATGATAATTTTGGGTGACAATTTTAAAGCAAGCTCCTGTAACTTTACTTAATCTGAGTTAATGAATAATATAATAAATAAAGCATAATGCATTAACTAACAATGAGCAATATGTTTGTTACCATATTTTGTATACAATTTTATCCATTACATAATATTAACAGACACAATGTTTGCATGAACTATATAAATGTTGAAATGAACATTAACTAAGATTAATAAAGGCTGTAGAAGTATTTTTCATCGTTAGTTCATGTTAACGAATGTAGAATCTTATTATGTGACTTATTAGTTTCTTGAGGTTCATCCAAAAATGTTTGATAACAGTTATAATTTTCTTCTTCTCTATTATACTGCAAAGCATGTTGGAGATGTTGAACCTGAGGAAATGGCGTTAGAAACGTGTGTAAACCGTTGTGCTTGTGTCGTGAGGTCAGCTTGTGTGTGATTGTGATTGTTGTAGGACACCCGAATCCAGAGCACTTCGTCTGGGAGGAATATATGGAGGACACGGGTGCGTCTGCGGCTCCCAGCGAAGCCTTCAGTGTGGTGAGACATGCTTCTTTATATATTTACATTACAGTTAGTCACTTAGCAGACGCTTTTATCTAAAACCACTTACACAAGAGGACAATAGAAGCAATCAAAACCAACAAAAGAGCGATGATATGCAAGCTGTGACTCAGTTAGCTTAACACAATACATATGGTTTATATATATATATATACATACATATACACTATATTGCCAAAAGTATTGGCACCCCTTCTAATGAAAGGTTTGACTGCTTTAGTAATCTCCATGAGTACAAATCTTAATGTTTAGACATATAATGATATTCTAGGGAATCTAATTGTATAGAAACAGTTTGTACAGAACTCTTTTCTATTCTAACATGACCGTGTTCATCACCAAACACCAATGACTTGTACATATGGGTACCGTCATCTCATACACTTCAAAACTGGTGCAACAGAGGTGGAAATATAATTTTAAGTACATTAGTTTCTTTGTTGCACAGTTTGGAAGTGCCTTTTTCTCTTCTAAAGAAGGGGTGCCAGTACTTTTGTCCATATAATGAATGTACAAGTCATTAGTGTTTGGTGATGAGTTTGTGGCTCATTTAAAGTCACACCAGAGGTGTTCAGCTGCTTTCTGCAGACCAGTCAAGTTCTTCCACACTGACTGAATCATCATTTCTCTTTGATTCTTGTCTTATACACAGAGACACTGTCATGTTAGAATAGAAAAGAGTTCTGTCCAAACTGTTGCTATACAATTAGATTCCTAGAATATCATTATATGCTTAAACACTAAGATTTACACTCATGGAGATTACTAAAGCAGTCAAACCTTTCATTAGAAGGGGTGCCAATACTTTTGGCAATATAGTGTATGTATAATACGTGATGGTAGATGAGTGCGTCTGTGTTCCTGCAGAGATCTCCACACGGCTTCCAGACGCACATGAAGCTGGAGGCGGTGGACCGAAGAAACCCGATGATGATCCGCGTGGCCACCATCACCGACACCGAAGACCACAGAGTCAAAGTGAGGAAGAGTTTCACAGCTCGACTGATCACATCATCTGCACGCTTTGATGTACTAACGATCCATCTCTCCAAATCATTTCTAGTCTCATACATCGGTCACATGAGCTCATGACTGTTCTTCAGCTTTGACTAGATGTCCATGAGCTGAGACGTACACCTACAGTGCTTTTCAAAAGTTTGGAGTAATTAAGATTGCTAACCGAAGCTCAATTTATTTGATCAAAAATACAGTAAAAATTTGAAATATTTTTATGATTACAAACAGATGCTTTCTAAGTGAATATGTATTAAGCTATAATTTATTTCTGAGATCAAAGCTGTATTTTCAGCATCATTACTCCAGTCTTCAGTGTCACATGATCTTCAGAAATCATAATAATATGAAATATTTCTGATTATTATCAATGTTGAAAACAGCTCAACAGGATTCACAGATGAGCAGAAAGTTCAAAAGAACAGCGTTTATTTGAAATAGAAATCATTTCTAACATTGTTAATGTCTTTACCGTCACTTTTAATCAATCTTTCAACATGTAAATCATCCTGAACCCAAAACGTTTAAATGACAGTAAATATATATAATTATATCTGTGAAGAAAAGTAAGATATACACAATAATGCATCATTCATTCAAAATTGATTGGTTACATTTTATTGTACAGGTGTCCTTGTTACAGTGTAATTATACATTAAGTACTGAGTAATATTAACTACATGTACTTGTCATATGCATGTAATTCTACATCATTTATTGTTATTATATTAGTAAGGACACATAAAATCATTAATGTTTAGACCTAGAGAAACTGAATCTGAACGAATGGCGATCTGTTATTGTTGCTCAGGTGCATTTTGACGGCTGGCAGGAGAAGTTTGATTTCTGGGTGGATTCAGACCTGCCGGATCTTCATCCCATGGGCTGGTGCTCCAGAACGGGTCACGCGCTCGAACCTCCGCCCCGTGAGTCTCTCTCACAATCACTCCACAGACGCTAGAATCCAGGGTTTGAGTTTATTCAGATCATCATCTGTGAGATGTGCACGCTCTAGTTCTGAGCTACAGGCTAAAGAAGTGAACAATGAGTTCGTTAAAGGAGTAGATCACTAGCAGAACAAAACTTTACACCCCCTTCTCATGCAAGATGTCATGTCTGTCTGTCTTCAGTCGATAAAGAGATTGTTTTTTGAGGAAAACATCCGTGACTCTGAAGCTTAGGGCTGCTCGATTATGACTAAAATCATAATCACGATTATTTAAAGCGATTATTAGTGGGCCATATGACCAAAACTTCCTCAACTCTTTCATTCATTTATTACATAACCGACGAGGGTTTACATAATAATCACTAAGTGCTGCATTTTGACACATTTTTGCGTGCATTTGAGCGTTTAGGTGCTAATAGATGACTTTACACATGACTGTGTGTGTGTGTGTGTGTGTGTGTGTGTGACTGTGTGTGTGTGTGACTGTGTGTGTGTGTGAGACTGTGTGTGTGTGTGTGTGTGTGTGTGTGTGTGTGTGTGTGTGTGTGTGTGTGTGAGCGAGACTGTGTGTGTGTGAGAGACTGTGTGTTTGTGTGAGAGACTGTGTGTGGGTGTGAGAGAGGGAGAGTGAGACTGTGTGTGTGTGTGTGTGTGTGACTGTGTGTGTGTGTGTGTGTGTGTGTATGTGTGAGAATGTGTGTGTATGTGTGAGAGAATGTGTGTGTGTGTGTGTGTGTGTGTGTGTGTGTGTGTGTGTGAGACTCTTTGTGTGTGTGTTCCCATTATGCCACACTTATAGATCACATGATGAATTACTGGCCTGACCTGAGAGATATAACATTTTACTGTGTTTAGTATGATGTATGAAGTGCTCTTATCGTGTGTGTGTGTGTGTGAGAGTGTGAGTGTGATGAACTGAACTAGCTGCTGCTCACTAGAGGACGAGTAACGCTGTATAAACACCTTTCTACTGCAGGCTGAGGTCCCACACTTATTCAGTGTGTGTGTGTGCGTGTGTGTGTGTGTGTGTGTGTGTGTGTGTGTGTGTGTGTTTCTGAAGCTCACGCAGGGCTGTCAGACACGAAGAGCTCCGTGACGCAGGGTGTGTGTCCAACCCCGGGCTGCAGGGGCATCGGCCACATCAAAGGAGCAAAATACACCGGACACCACAGGTGAGAGACGCTCACACACACCTGAACTTCTCAGCCATAACTGACTGATCATTGAATTAATTCAATTCAAATGTGAAATAGGCCTGGCAGCTGCAGTTCAGCGTTTGAGAGAGTTTACCGCTGTAGTGTTTCTCTCCGTAGCATCTGCTCAGAATCGACCGTGACCCCAGCCACACACACAATATGAGCGATATGACCTTTTTTAGGTTTTGATATCATATGAAAGCTGGTTTCACTTCAGGTGTTTAACGAGAGCTGTCTGTAAGGAGCGCTATACTGCATCGTTACACAAACAGACTACCGTTACGGATGATACTTCTGTTTAGTAACGTCATCATCCGATCCTTCATCTCTGGATGTGAAATAGTCCATTATAACAAGATAGTTTCAGAGATGATAGACAAGATGTTATAGGTATGGGTCAAAATTATAGATTATTATTATTGTAACGCTGTCCCTCACGTACACAGTGAAGTATACTTTGGCCTTAAGACTGGTTTTGTGCTCCAGGATCACATCAACCCTGCGTTTTCTCCTTCATAAAGTCATGCAACCAGCAGCGCTGCTATTCCTGTAGCTCACCTTTCCCTATAATATATATAATCACCGGAGAATCAATCCAGCACGTCCATACGGCTTATTTTAGAAAGCAGCAAGACTCTGCTGAGAATTGACTGGTCTTGCTTCATTAAAAGCTCATTTACATGCATTTGCATACGAAGACTAGCTCTTTAATCAGAAGCGTTGCATCCGGCGTTTCTGTGCTTGTGGACTTTAATGAGCGTCCTCCAGAGTTAAATGAGTTTGACGCTCAGAATCTGTTTATATGAGACGCCTGAAACCATTATTACAGTAAACTACGGCAACTGAAGCATAATGAATGAATGCATAATTTAATACAATATTAATATGAGCAATCAAAGAGACTTTGTAATCTTCTACCACCTCGTCTGCTGGAGCTTCATCGTTATTAATGCTTTATTATAAATCAGCTTATTATGTGATATAGTTTAGGATGAGAAACATATCAAGTTATCGTTTCATATTTCAGTATTCAGTTTTTTAAAACTGTTAATCTTAATGCATTATTTATGCAATTCTAAGTGTAGTCTAAAATAATATAATATGCTATAATTAGGGGTGTTAAATGATTAATCGCATCCCAATAAAAAATTTGCATAATATATATATATATATATGTGTGTGTGTGCTGTGTATATTTATTATGCATATGTAAATACTCACACACACAGTATATATTTTGAAAATATTTACATATTATATAAAAATATATAAAACATATATTTTTTTAATATCTAAGATAAAGTTGCTACATTTGTTGCGTTGTGCGTTTATAAGATAAAGTTGCTACATTTGTTTGCGCAGCGTTTATAAGATAAAGTTGCTACATTTGTTGCGTTGTGCGTTTATAAGATAAAGTTGCTACATTTGTTGCGTTGTGCGTTTATAAGATAAAGTTGCTACATTTGTTGCGTTGTGCGTTTATAAGATAAAGTTGCTACATTTGTTGCGTTGTGCGTTTATAAGAAAAAGTTGCTACATTTGTTGCGTTGTGCGTTTATAAGATAAAGTTGCTACATTTGTTGCGTTGTGCGTTTATAAGATAAAGTTGCTACATTTGTTGCGTTGTGCGTTTATAAGATAAAGTTGCTACATTTGTTGCGTTGTGCGTTTATAAGATAAAGTTGCTACATTTGTTGCGTTGTGCGTTTATAAGATAAAGTTGCTACATTTGTTGCGTTGTGCGTTTATAAGATAAAGTTGCTACATTTGTTGCGTTGTGCGTTATAAGATAAAGTTGCTACATTTGTTGCAGGTGCGTTTATAAGATAAAAGTTGCTACATTTGTTGTGTTGTGCGTTTATAAGATAAAGTTGCTACATTTGTTGCGAGGTGCGTTTATAAGATAAAGTTGCTACATTTGTTGCGTTGTGCGTTTATAAGATAAAGTTGCTACATTTGTTGTGTTGTGCGTTTATAAGATAAAGTTGCTACATTTGTTGCGAGGTGCGTTTATAAGATAAAGTTGCTACATTTGTTGTGTTGTGCGTTTATAAGATAAAGTTGCTACATTTGTTGCGAGGTGCGTTTAAAAGGTTGCTAGTTCGGCAGCACTGCTGAGGCTGTAAGTGAACACGTCTGTATTACTCTACAGCTGGTCATACTGTATCTCTCTGTGTCTCTCAGTGCCTTCGGCTGCCCGTATTCTGACATGAACATGAAGAAGGAGGTGGTGCTTCCCGACCGGCTCGGAGGAGAGAAGCAGATCACCTTCATCCCGGTCAACTTTGTGCAGAAGACCAAACGTCTGTGTCCAGACGAGGACGAGGACAACAGGTCTGAGACTGAGAGACCGTATCCCACAATGCACTTCAGTGCTCCCTGAACACCTGTAGTCTGACTCGAGACACAACCGGATGAAAATAATCTCATCAATAGGACTAAATTAAGCATGTTTTTTAGCATTTTAGAAGTGAATTCATATTTTTTTAGCATTATTTATATTATACTGTTATAATTTTTAGTAATATTTTGAATTAAAATATTTATTTTTCATTTTAATTTAGTTTATTTTTTATTTTAGTAATTTGTATTATATTTTTTTTTTTTTTTTTTTTTGTTTTTGTCAAATAAGTTTTTTTTATTCAGTCATCGATAACCTTACAATAATCAATAAAATAAAGGACAATAAATACAATACAGTAAAATAATAAAAATCAATACAATAAAGTTCCAGGATCAATTAGCTTATTTATTTAAATAATTTTAATTATCAATTTCAGATCTTCAACTTAATATTTTTTTCAGTTTTTAATTTAGTTTAGTTTAAGTATTGTATATTTTAATTTTAATTTATTTTAGTATTATTTAAATAAAATAATGGTTTTGATCGTTTTAATTTAATTTGTTTTTAGATAAATTTATTTATTTTTCATAAATTAAAACAAAAATTATGCTTTTGTCAATTTTGTTAGTTTGGGTTTTTTATAATATTACTATTTAGGTTTAATTTTAGTTTAGTTCCATTTCATTATGTATTTATTTATTTAGTTAGTAATAATAGCACTTCACCTTAAATGTAAGTTTCTAATTTTGTTTTTTAAATATAATATTTAAATTTAATTTTATATCGGCATTATTTCTATGAATTTTCAACGTTTCGTAATTTTTTTAGTCATTTTGTAAGTAAAACAAATATTGCTATTTAAGTTTAATTTGTAGTTCCATTTTCATTTATTTCCACTAATGCTTCAACTTATTTTAACTTATTTCAGTTTCTATTTTACTAATAAGATGTTTCATATTGTTTATATTATTTCAGCTTTATATAGATTTTTCCTATTTTTTGCTTAATTTGTAGTATTTTTGTTGTATTATTTGTCATGTTTATTAGTTTCATTTTTATTTATTTTTTTATTATAAAATTTCAGCAATTCGTCCATAAACGGCACAGTTGTAATAGTCTGAGTGGTAGTGGAGGAGGATAACGTGTCTGTCTGTCTCAGGGTGATGATGATGATGGCTCCTCGTCTGCGCGGTCGGCCTGCGATGCTGAAGAAAGAGCTCAAAGACGAGCCGCTGACGCCGTCGCTCCTCGGGAAGAGAGCTCACTTACCCAGCAGGTGATCATCTTTACATTGATGTATGGTTTGTTATGATCGGACAATATTTGAAAATCTGGAATCTGAGGGTGCAAAAACATCTAAATATTGAAAATCATCTTTAAAGTTGTTCTTAGCAATGCATATTACTAATCAAAAATTAAGTTTAGATATATTTATGGTTGAAATTTACTAAATATCTTCATGGAACATGATCTTAATATCGTGTGTGTGTAATGCTTTTGTGATCATTTAATTTGAGTTGTTAGAATAATGTATTTGTGTGTTTTGTTGTTGCATAAAAATTCATGTGTTGTCATTCATGCAGCTGTGAGTGTTTTTAGTAACATCCTTATGTGTGCTCTAGCATTGTGCTGGTCCATACTGTATCTCTGTTTAGTTGTGTGTGCATTACTTCTGACATGCATGAAGAAGGAGAATGAGTGCTTCACATGCTGGGAGAAAATGTGTTGTGTGTTATACTGTGCATTAGAATGTGTGAGCAGAGTGGAGAGGTCTGAGACTGTTTTGCATGTACAGGAGTGTATTTGTGTAGTCTGACTCGAGCACAAAGACCATCTCATCAATGAGACTAAATTAAGCATGTTTTTAACAGAGTGTTCATTTTGTGACATTTACGAGATATATTTCATATTGTTTGTAAATAAATTCAAAAGATTATTTTTCATTTATTTTTGTTTTGTTTTTGTTTTTTTTGTTTTGTTTTTTTTTTTTTTGTCATAAGTTTTTTTCAGTCATTATTATATTTAAGCAAGGTAAACTTAGCATTTATTTAAATGAATGTTATCAATATGAAACTAACTGTCTGTTTTAATTTGTTGTATTGTTATTTTGTCGGCTCAATGTATTGCTAAAATAAAAATAATGGTTTTGACATTTAATCATGTGTGCTGTCAGTGTGCGGAAACCATTAGTTATCTTTCATTGGTTGGGTTTGTTATAAGATTCAATATTTGAGGTTTAAATAGTTTAGTTCACATTTGAATATTGTTTATGTTGTTTAAATAACAAAGCAAAATGTATTAATCAATAATGTTTTAAATATAATATTTAAATTAACATTTTATATATTATTTCTATGAATTTTCTTAATTTATTTTGTCATTTTGTGATAAAACAAATAGCTATTTAAGTTAATTTGTAGTTTATAATCATTTATTTCCACTAATGCCTGTTAACAATTAAAATTTCAGTGTGAAAAGTGACGATATAAGATGTTTATTGTGTTATATTAGTTCAGCATATGATTGTGTGCATTGTTTTGTAATTTGCTGTATTATTTTGTGTGTGTGTGTAGTTTCATGTTTGTGGTTTTTAAAGTATTAAATTTTCGAATTGTCACAGATGGGCCAGTTAACAGTCAGGGTAGTGTGAGGATGCGTGTCTGTCTGTCCAGGGTGATGGTTAATCTCAGGGTGGTGTGTGAAGAAAGAGTAGCAGGCCGCTGTGATGTCTCCTCAAGAGTCCAGTTTGATCATCTTTCTGATGTGGTCATGTTGTCTGTCTGAGGTGGTGTTTGTGTATGAGATCATCTTAAAGTTATTGTGTCTGTGAATGCATAATTAAATCTATTAAGTTTTTGATATATTTGTAGTTGACACAAATATCATTGAGAACATGTTAATATCTAAATGATCTTTGGTTTGTACATTTCTTTTGTATAAACTGAGCTATTTCAAACATTTAGTTCAGGTTGTATCCTGCAGGTTGTGTGTGTGTGTGTGTGTCAGGCCAGTGAGTGTGTGTGTGTGTCATGTGTGTGTGTGTGTGATGAGTCCAGGTTTGTGAGTGTGTGTGTGTGTGTGATGAGGTGTGTGTGTGTGTGTGTGATTAGTGTGTGTGTGTGTGTGTATGAGAGTGTGTGTGTGTGTGTGTGAGTGAAAGTGTGTTGTGTGTGTGTGTGTGTCTGTGTGTGTGTGTTGGTGTATGTCTGTCTCTGTGTGTGTATGAGTTGGTATGTTGTGTCACATGTAATTGTTGTATGTGTGGTAGTAGTGTATGTATGTACCCTGATGAACCTGTGTATGTTTCATAACAGACATTTCTGCTCAGACAGTCATCAGACACACATGGAGGCAACAGGTCCTGCTCAGTAACAGTGACGCCACGTAAATCAGAGTGAAGTGGATCAGCTGATCATCAGAATATATTCATTGTGTGTGTGTGTGTGTGTGTGTGTGTGTGTGTGTGTGTGTGTGATGCGTGTGATCCGTGTATGATTCAGCATGATCTATTTGTGTCTCAATCAAAACTGCTTTAGACCAGAAAACATCAGTAGCATTTCTTCTTTTTGGTGTAAAAGGGATCTGTCTGACGATCATTTGTCTTCATTTTGGAGAATGGACCTCTGAACCCGCAGAATGGTCCTGAAATTATAAATGGACTCGGGTTATAAACGCTTAATTCTCTTAGTTTCAGCTTGATGACATGGCTGTTCATTTTATCAGACTCTGATCTGATCCCATTCTCAATCAGAGCACTCGACTATTCGGCACCCATTCATTCACTGCTCCAGACCTCATTCAGTTCCCATTCATTGACTTGTGAACTTTCACTGCGGCATCCATTGACTCTCATTCTGATGCTGGGCACCATTGTTAACCCTGTATTGAGCCATTCACTGACAGAAATTTGACGGTGCTTTCACATATTGCAGGGTTCACTGCAAACCTGCATCATACATTGTTTCTTGTGTACGCCATGCTTGATGCAGCAATCCATTGACTCTCATTCTGACAACACCAGGCATATCTGGCAGTGAAACGTGATTAAAACAACCCATCATTATCCATTTTGAAATATGTTGCATCGTCCTTGTGTATTACTGTATTGTTGATTACAGTTTCTTGCCCTTTAGAGCTTATCATGGGCCGTCACTGATCCAGTTTTTAAAATGCGGTTAGGTTAGCATTTTCAGGAACGAGTTACAGATAACCCATGTTCGCTTTCCATTAAAACAGACCTGCCATTACACATAAAAAAGTTTATTAGCAGAAAGTGATTACAACGGCAGGATTGCTAAATTATTTAAAATGACCTTCATTGTTACAGCAGCAACATCAATGTGCATCTACAGATAACCCATATTCATTTAGATGACATTAAGGTTAACAATATTGAGCATTAAAATATATTACAATATGTGGATTAAATTATAGGGTTTTGACCCAGCAACATTAACAGGTATAGTGTGAGCATTATATTACAGATAAACTTATTATTTAGATGACCCAGGGTTAACATTAAAGGTATATTTAGTGTTAAACGTGATTACAGATAAATCAGGATTCATTTTGGGTTCATTAACATTAATGATTAATGTGGAGAGTTGAAAGTTCATAACCCAGGATCTTATCCAGTTTGATGACGCTGGTGTTGTTTTCCGCAGGTATAGTGTGAGCAGTGTGTGTGTGTGTGTTGTGTGTGTGTGTTATGTGTGGTGTGTGTGTGTGCGTGTGTGTGTGTGTGTGTGTGTGTGTGTGTGTGTGTGTGTGTGTGTGTGTGTGTGTGTGTGTGTGTGTGTGTGTGCTGTGTGTGTGTGTGTGTGTGTGTGTGTGTGCAGTGTGTGTGTGGCAGTGTGTGTGTGTGTGTGTCTCTCTCTGTGTGTGTTTCAGAGCAGGGCGCTAACAGTCTTCCTCTCAGCGATGTGGCATGAGTCGTGATCTGCAGATCCCAGATTCAGCTCTGCCAGGGATGACCCAGGTTACCAGTCACCTGGAGCCCAGGAGGTGAGATTACAAAACCATGATCATTATGGGCCAAAACCATAATCGCCAAAAGATAGTGATGGGTCCAAATATATTTATGTGAAATAAGTATCATATGTATTTTAAATGACCAGGTACAGTTAATGTATCTGATAAAATTATCAAATAATTGTCAAGTTTAAAAAAATTAAAATTAATTAAAAAGGGAATAGAATAAAAGATAAAAAGATACAAATGAAACAAACTGTGATTTAAGTTGTTTTAATGCAAGTCTAAAATATTCAGTTAACAGTCTGTTAAAGAAATTAAATAACCTAATGTAAAATAAATCAGTCTGTAAGAATGAAACTTGCTTTGTTTCTTATTAAAGCTACAAAAGTCCTTCAGTCGAGAGCAGAGAGTGATTTTGTGGTTTGATTATTAATATAAAGCACACAGTCGCTGCAGGAATATAGTGCGCTGTCTCTTTAAGAGCTTACGCTTTACTGTGCTTTACCCTGCTTTAGCGTGGCAGCGTTCAGAGCTGTACTGAGGTGTGTTAGCAGGATTTATGAGTCGTTATTTATAGGCAAACACTCGCACTGAAGGGCTCGAAGAGGAATTGAGTCGGGATTGATGGAGTCAGAGCTGCGTGTTTAATGCAGAATAATGACCGGTATTTACACTCAACGACTCTCAATGCAGTCGGATTATTACTGATTTAACAGATGAGGTGAACAAACAACAGTCCTTACCAGCTGACAAGATGCTGTACAAGCAGCCCAATGTAAACCACATGTGTTTGCTGAGGAGGGTGTGGCTCTGCTGTCGTCTGATTGGCTGTTGTGGTTTGAGCTCTTTTAACTGTGGAAGCTTTCAGACAAACATGAGCGCTGTATATGATGTGAACTAAACCCTGCGGTCTGAACATCTAATGGATCCAGACAAGAGTTCCTGTTCTATTCCTATGCTCTGTGAAAACCCCATCGATTCCCGGGCGAATTAAAGATTGCTCCAATGTCTCATTTGAAGCCTTTGATAAAAGAGTGTGATGGTTCAGACTCTCATCTGACGGCACCCATTCACTGCAGAGCATCCATTGACTCCCACAATGTTCTGAATGGCACCATTTTTTTGGTTCCCAGAACATTCCATTGATGTTTCCACAATGTTCTGGGAATCATTCACTTTTGCAGAGCATCCTTTCTAAACCTCATGAACAAATGTTAGTTTTTTGTATGTTCATTTTGTTTTACTAATGTTATTACAATTACTAAACATGTTGGTTTGCCAGAAAGTATGGTGTGACAGATTTTTTTACTCTGAATATTAGGCCTGATTGAGACCGTAATCTAATTTTGTTTTGTGTGTGTGAGAGAGAGAGAGTGTGTGGTTAGCAGGCTGTCTAGTGTTCATTTAGCAGCTCTTTGGGTCCCTTTAGAGCCGTTTGTGTGTGGCTACAGTCCTCAGTAGAACATTCTTATTTGGTTCCCCAAAAAATAAGGATTCTGGGCAGGTTCTTGCCAGGAACATGTCAGACGAGAGCTCAGAGCCGTTTGTGTCGACACATAACATTTCTGATGCTGAAATCAATGCACATATGCTCTGGATATTAGCTGAGAGGAGCAGAGAAGGTCGATCTGCGGTTTTGTAATAAATGGAAATGTTGTTCCGAAGATGCTCTCTGGAGATGCTGGGTTTAATTAAAGTCCGGCGCGGCTCCAGAGACACTCTTGCTGAGTGAGAACTTCTACAGGGTCAAGTGAAGTTCTTCAGAGACTGCGGCGAGTTATTCTTTGTCGTGGTTGTTTGTTGGAGATCCCGGAGTGTAGCGGACACATCTGAGTGTGTTCCCGAGTAAACGCTGCAGGATACTTCAGCTCTGCTGATGCAGCTCTCGCTCAAACATGCTTCTGCTTCATCAGCGTTACCTGTAGGCCTGTCGCAATAATCAACATATCCACTTATTGCACAATATGACCTCAATCCTTTTTGGTGGCGCAATATATTGCCCATTATATATTAGGGGTGTCAATATTAATTGTTGCATTTTATAGACCATAATTGATTATAGCCTATGACGTCATTTGCATACATGCTTGTCACACGAGTATTAAAAATGCATCCATTTTCAAATCTGTGCATGACTTTTTCCCCGCATATGGCACGTGTGTGTGTGTGTGTGTGTCTGTGTGTGTGTCTGTGTGTGTGTCTGTGTGTGTGTGTGT
>CM050436.1:25293789-25301289 GCA_027564155.1 Gymnocypris eckloni scoliostomus | reverse complement strand
TCTTGTCCCAATCCCACGAAAAACTGGAGGAAAATGTTCCACTCCCGGAAGAATATATTTATGTTGTTGTTTTTTTTTTTTTTTTTGCATAACTGTCAATTACAGTAAATATAGTACAGATCACAGCATTATTAGAATAAAAAACCCATGTTTTTGTTATTATATTGAACTAAAGCCATCTAATTATAACAGTGTTGCACAGATTAAATTTCATGTAAATCATCCATGCTAACACACGTCTTCTATTTTTTTTTTTTAGACATTTCACTCTATAGATATATTTTCTATGTACTGTATTTTTTAGATATACGAGCCGAAGTTTGCTCAAGTTCACATGAGACCAAATATTTTTTTATTGATAAGAGTCTATTTAACGCAGCACGTTAACGCCGATAACGGCCCACCACTAAAAATTATACATTTTTATTTTATGACAAAAATCATTAGAAATTAAGATCATGTTCCATGAAGATATTTGCTACCGTAAATATATAAAAACTTAATTGTTGATTATTAATATGCATTGCTAAGGCTTAATTTGAACAACTTTAAAGGTGATTTTCTCAATATTTAGGTTGTTTTGTACCCTCAGATTTTCAGATATTGTCCTATCATAACAAACCACACATCAATGGAAATATTATGCATTCAGCTTTTAGATGATGCATAAATCTCAATTTCACAAAAATGTACCCTTATGACTGGTTTTGTGCTCCAGGGTCATATATTTGTGCACTCATGGCATATTATTGCATCATGTCACTTTTCGGCTCGTGCATGACGCTCTGCTTATGAACATGTTCCGAATGCGCATGAATATGTTTTCTTGCCTATATTCGAGCTGCAGCAACAAAGAGGCGCGACGCGTCCAGTGAACGCAGGTAAGCGCGTATGACGCGTCACGAGCGCCGTCGCGCATCGGGTTAAACCGTTTAGAAAGCAATTATTCAAATCCTGCAGCACTTGCACCGGATTCGGTCCGCGGTGTCATAGCAACAACACCGGAGAAGCGGCGTAACATCAGCCGCAGTGACGGTGGACCCCGAACCGGAGCGCGCGGAACAGAACGCTGGAACGAGAAACCGGCGCGTGATAAACGGGAGGATTCCTGACTGGAAATACTGGGAATAACGGACTTAACGCACAAAATGCGCTCGTGAAGAGAAAGTTTGCGTTTCGTTGCCCGAGCACGAATCTATGAGTCGTATTTCACGGTAAGCGATGGTTTTCGCCTCAGACGGTGTAGATTATATGATTTATCGATGGATGTGGATATAAATCGATCGATATATGAATGCATGCTCCGGTGCGTGCTTGTGTTGTACCGTTGCGCACGTTATTTTCCACGCATAAACCACCGATTTTCCGGTTTTACGTTCATTTTGAGATGCAGGTTGTTTTGTCTAATACCTTCATCAAACGAGAGATTTAATGTTTAGCTCCTCATTTCTATTACCGACACATTTTATATAAAACTCTATTTAAATTCGCTCTTTTTTGTCTGCATCGAGATGAATTCGTGCGAACTGTCAAATATGAGAATTAGGGTTTGGTGACTGTAAATGCCCTCATGATCGAATAACACCGGACCTGTTTGAAGCCACGTGTTATTGATTATTGACTAGTGTTGATCTGAAGGGCTGGAGGCTGGCTCTAAGGGGAGCTTTTGGTGAACCTGGCCATGTTTCGGGTCTAGAAGAAGCCTCTCAGGTCCAGATATGATCAATGCATGTGATGTTAAAACCTCGCTTTTAGAGATCTTCCAGGATCACGATGCTGAGAGCTCGTGCATCTCTCTAAAATACCAAAGCTGGGAATATGCCATTGATTTCAGCAGGTGGATCCTTGACGATCTTCCAGTGTACTGTGTACATGTTGACATGCATCACTGCAAGATCTTGTTTAAAGCCAGTGCAGGTCAGGACTTCATGAGATGTTGTTTATGTCAGAGCTCATTAATGCATGCAGAAAAGCGCTGACCGATACCTGGAATAACTAAAGTCATTAACATGCATAAATTGCATGCATAAAACTACGTATGACTTATATTAGAGATTGAAAAACCTCTTTACTAAAGAAAACCTATGTTTTTATCACTTTTGAGCAACTGGACTCACATTAAAGCAGATTAGAAACCAGATCAGAGACTGTAGTCAGGGTTAGTACATTTATCACGACAATAAACTATCACGGTTATCAGTATCTACGATTATAGTGACAAATGATCACATCAGTATTATCACGAATAGTGACCTAAACTATCACGTTATCATATCACGATTATAGTGACCTAAACTATCACGGTTATCAGTATTATCACGATTATAGTGACCAAAATGATCACGGTTATCAGTATTATCACGACATAGTGACCTAAACTATCAGATCATATTATCACGATTATAGTGACCTAAACTATCTCGGTTATCGTTATCGATTTGTGACCTAAACTGGATCAGTATTACGATTATAGTGACCTAAACGATCACTTACCGTATTAGATTATAAAAACTATCACGTTATTGGTATTATCACGATTATAGTGACCTAATCTATCACGTTATCGGTATTATCACGATTATAGTGACAAACACCATGCTTATCAGATTACACATTATAGTGACCAAACTATCACGTTATCAGTATTATCACGATTATAGTGACCTAAACTATCACGGTTATCAGTATTATCACGATTATAGTGACCTAAACTATCACGGTTATCAGTATTATCACGATTATAGTGACCCAAACTATCACGGTTATCAGTATTATCACGATTATAGTGACCTAAACTATCACGGTTATCAGTATTATCACGATTATAGTGACCAAACTATCAGCCAGTATATCATTATTATGATTATCACGTATCAGTATTATCACGATTATAGTGACCTAAACTATCACGGTTATCAGTATTATCACGATTATAATGACCTAAACTATCACGGTTATCAGTATTATCACGATTATAGTGACCTAAACTATCACGGTTATCAGTATTATCACGATTATAGTGACCTAAACTATCACGGTTATCAGTATTATCACGATTATAGTGACCTAAACTATCACGTTATCAGTATTATCACGATTATAGTGACCTAAACTATCACGTTATCAGTATTATCACGATTATAGTGACCTAAACTATCACTTATCAGTATTCTCACGATTATAGTGACCTAAACTATCACGGTTATCAGTATTATCACGATTATAGTGACCTAAACTATCACGGTTATCAGTATTATCACGATTATAGTGACCTAAACTATCACGGTTATCAGTATTATCACGATTATAGACCTAAACTATCACGGTTATCAGTATTATCACGATTATAGTGACCTAAACTATCACTTATCAGTATTATCACGATTATAGTGACCTAAACTATCAGCTTTTATCAGTATTATCACGATTATAGTGACCTAAACTATCACGGTTATCAGTATTCTCACGATTATAGTGACCTA
Source organism: Gymnocypris eckloni scoliostomus (assembly GCA_027564155.1). Taxonomy (NCBI): domain Eukaryota; kingdom Metazoa; phylum Chordata; class Actinopteri; order Cypriniformes; family Cyprinidae; genus Gymnocypris; species Gymnocypris eckloni. Next base: position 25,297,807 of record CM050436.1, on the reverse strand, counting down.
AACTATCACGGTTATCAGTATTCTCACGATTATAGTGACCTAAACTATCACGGTTATCGGTATTATCACGATTATAGTGACCTAAACTATCACGTTATCGTATTATCACGATTATAGTGACCTAAACTATCACGGTTATCAGTATTATCACGATTATAGTGACCTAAACTATCACGGTTATCAGTATTATCACGATTATAGTGACCTAAACTATCAGTTATCAGTATTATCACGATTATAGTGACCTAAACTATCACGGTTATCAGTATTATCACGATTATAGTGACCTAAACTATCACGGTTATCAGTATTCTCACGATTATAGTGACCTAAACTATCACGGTTATCAGTATTATCACGATTATAGTGACCTAAACTATCACGGTTATCAGTATTATCACGATTATAGTGACCTAAACTATCACGGTTATCAGTATTATCACGATTATATGACCTAAACTATCACGGTTATCAGTATTATCACGATTATAGTGACCTAAACTATCACGTTATCAGTATTATCACGATTATAGTGACCTAAACTATCACGGTTATCAGTATTATCACGATTATAGTGACCTAAACTATCACGGTTATCAGTATTATCACGATTATAGTGACCTAAACTATCACGGTTATCAGTATTATCACGATTATAGTGACCTAAACTATCACGGTTATCAGTATTATCACGATTATAGTGACCTAAACTATCACGGTTATCAGTATTATCACGATTATAGTGACCTAAACTATCACGTTATCAGTATTATCACGATTATAGTGACCTAAACTATCACTTATCAGTATTATCACGATTATAGTGACCTAAACTATCACGGTTATCAGTATTATCACGATTATAGTGACCTAAACTATCACGGTTATCAGTATTATCACGATTATAGTGACCTAAACTATCACGGTTATCAGTATTATCACGATTATAGTGACCTAAACTATCACGGTTATCAGTATTATCACGATTATAGTGACCTAAACTATCACGGTTATCAGTATTATCACGATTATAGTGACCTAAACTATCACGGTTATCAGTATTATCACGATTATAGTGACCTAAACTATCACGGTTATCAGTATTATCACGATTATAGTGACCTAAACTATCACGGTTATCAGTATTATCACGATTATAGTGACCTAAACTATCACGGTTATCGGTATTATCACGATTATAGTGACCTAAACTATCACGGTTATCAGTATTATCACGATTATAGTGACCTAAACTATCACGGTTATCAGTATTATCACGATTATAAACTATCAAACTATGGTTATCGGTATTATCACGATTATAGTGACCTAAACTATCACGGTTATCAGTATTATCACGATTATAGTGACCTAAACTATCACGGTTATCAGTATTATCACGATTATAGTGACCTAAACTATCACGGTTATCAGTATTATCACGATTATAGTGACCTAAACTATCACGGTTATCAGTATTATCACGATTATAGTGACCTAAACTATCACGGTTATCAGTATTATCACGATTATAGTGACCTAAACTATCACGGTTATCAGTATTATCACGATTATAGTGACCTAAACTATCACGGTTATCAGTATTATCACGATTATAGTGACCTAAACTATCACGGTTATCAGTATTATCACGATTATAGTGACCTAAACTATCACGGTTATCAGTATTATCACGATTATAGTGACCTAAACTATCACGGTTATCGGTATTATCACGATTATAGTGACCTAAACTATAGTATTATCACGATTATAGTGACCTAAACTATCACGGTTATCAGTATTATCACGATTATAGTGACCTAAACTATCACGGTTATCAGTATTATCACGATTATAGTGACCTAAACTATCACGGTTATCAGTATTATCACGATTATAGTGACCTAAACTATCACGGTTATCAGTATTATCACGATTATAGTGACCTAAACTATCACGGTTATCAGTATTATCACGATTATAGTGACCTAAACTATCACGGTTATCAGTATTATCACGATTATAGTGACCTAAACTATCACGGTTATCAGTATTATCACGATTATAGTGACCTAAACTATCACGGTTATCAGTATTATCACGATTATAGTGACCTAAACTATCACGGTTATCAGTATTATCACGATTATAGTGACCTAAACTATCACGGTTATCAGTATTATCACGATTATAGTGACCTAAACTATCACGGTTATCAGTATTATCACGATTATAGTGACCTAAACTATCACGGTTATCAGTATTATCACGATTATAGTGACCTAAACTATCACGGTTATCAGTATTATCACGATTATAGTGACCTGATCAATGCACTTTATGTTGTTAATTACGATGCAAGGAATACACTTTGTGTTTTTACATCATTATGGTACAAGATTAGATAAATAATAAATGAGTTCGGTCAAAAGTAATCCGATTATATTCTCTGAAGGGTGTAATGTAACGGTGATGTAATTTGGAATCAGTAATGGATTACAATCGTTAAGTGGCTCTGATAGCGAGTTCAGTAATTAATGTGATGTTTCTAGCAATATAAACCAGATCTGGAGAAGCAGAAGCTGGATTCAGATCAGTGGAAGGCAGTTTTGTCATCCATCAGATGTTTTTTTGCCCGTGCGAACAGCATATCATTCATTTTCCACCCACGAATGAATATCAGCAGCATATGCTTGGAGAACATTGTTTATATTATCTGTTGACTCTGCGTTTACCAGACAGTAATAGCCATCGTGTTTTTGGCTCTGGTACCTTTATGTTTCTCTGCACTGATGATGGAGATGCTGGGAAAACAGCGAAATTAGCAAAAAACGATAACCGGCACTTTATAAAAAAATCCCGTGCACTATTCTCCACATATAGCGCGATCTGAACCCTAAACACGTTTTGTCAAAAAAACTATATTGTCCACTTACCAAAACCGATATTTTTTTTTTCAGAATATCATATTGTTTATATTATCTGTATCACTCAACCAGACAGTAATAGCCATCGTTGTTTTGATTAAGCTCTGGTACACAAATACAGGTAATTTACTAAATGATGGAGATGCTAGAAAACAGCAAAAGCAGATGACTCCATATTTCATGTTTTAGAGTAAAACCACCTGTGCTTAATCTTTATAATCTCCTCAGATATAGCGATCTAGATGCCCTAAACACGTTGTTGTTATGATCATAAACTGTAGAGTTAATCTTTATAATCTCCTCAGATGATGAATACAAATATTGTCATGTAGAGTTATAATAGAGTTAATTTGCAAAACCGATAACTTTATAAAAAACAGATACCAAAACCGATATTTTTTGTCAGTCTCTGTAATTCGGTGTTTTGTCCTCATGACGTGTTTATTGTCACCAGAAATGAACATAAAGGTCATATTTGTGATCCATAAGTCCTTCTCGGCCGTGTTTAAGATGTCAATTGATGTGTGTGTCTCTGAAGTCTCCGCTCTGATTCTCTGCGGTTTGCTTTGATGTGAATGGATCCGAGCACACCTTTGAACTCCCGAGCATCTGCTTGTGTGGACTGTGTTCAGCTTTATTTCATTAAACGTGGAGTCCTCCATTGCCAAACGCTGGCAGGAATCCATCAAATCTGTAAAATCTCCGCGGTTGGAAATACAGAAGCAGAGCCAATGCACAAATACGGGAGCTGTGTTTTTTATAAGCAGTGTGTTTTATATAACACCATAGCATTGTGTTGTTAGAAATGGTTTGTTGGTAGTGAAGCAGAATGAGACGAGACATTAGTGATGAAGAACAGCTGCATGTAAGCAAAGCATTTGCACACGTTGATGTCTTTTTAAACCAATTTTTTCAATCACAGTAATTTTTTAATGCATTACACATCAAGAGAAATGGACACTCGAGATCCAGTGCGAAACTAATTCACTTTTGTCTTCTTTTCTCCGCTGATGAGTCATAACTAATGAACCCTGGTGCTGGAAACTCAAATATGTATTTTCTCTCTGGAAGTCCCTTTTGGAAGACAA
>CM050436.1:25288789-25291289 GCA_027564155.1 Gymnocypris eckloni scoliostomus | reverse complement strand
CTTTACGGACACCGTCTACAGCATCTATCAAGACCAGAACCGATTTAGCAAGCAATGGGAAACCAGGAGCATCGTGTCCACTTCGGTCAACGCTTTCACTCTGCCAATGATGAAGCTCAACCATCGAGGAGCTTCGGAACGAAGGAGTTCGGATAAAACCGGAGAGGCCAAACGAGAGTACCTGGACGCCGAGGACATTTGCAGGCGTTTGGAGGATTTGAAAGCGTCTCGACCCATCACGAAGGCCAAAGTGGAACCTCGTCCCGAGCTTGTGCCGGATTCGGTGGAGGTTTACCGGAGCCGTGGGAGTTTGCAAGGAGCTCCTCGCGTCTCTCTGCAGGGTTCCCGGGTTCAGCTGTTGCCGTCTGGTTCGCCGAGTCACAAGACCACCGGCTCTCACCTGTCCTTGAGTGCTCTGTCTGACTACTACAGGTCTGTGGATTTGGATATCTGTCTATCCACCCCTACTTTGGTGCGATCGAGGCGTCTCAGCTGTCCTCGGCTGGAAGGACTCGGCAGCGGAGGCTACACCAAACTTGAAGGCCTTGGCGGAGAATCCTTTGAGTCCACAGACAATGCCACGACGTTCAGTCGAGAGAGCTCTGTTGAGGTCTTGGAAAAGGAAAGGGAGATTTGTGATCAGACACATCAGCAGGAGTGTACCTTGATCAGACAGTACTCAAATAAACAAAAACTCATAATGGTTTCCCAATCGGACACCACTTTAGAAGATGTGGAAATGGAGAGCGTAGAAGTTTAACTGGCTGGTGGTCTTAAAGAGACAGTTCACCCAAACTTGTTCGGATGAACACAAAGGAAGATATTCTGAAGAATGTGGGAAACTGAGCAGTTCTGGGGCACCAGTATTTTATTTTTCCTACTATGGAAGTCAATGGTGCCCCAAAACAGCCCGCTTACAAACTTTCTTCAAAATATCTTCCTTTGTGTTCAGCAGAACAAACACATTCATACAGGGCTGGAACTACTTGAGGCTGAGTAAAGATGACAGATTTTTCATTTTTGGGTGAACTGTCCCTTTAAGAAAGCAATTGAGACTAGAGATGCACGATATACATTTTTTCCCGATATGCCGATGTTTTCAAATAATTTTCGCCGATACCGATATATATTTCCCTTTGTTGTGAAACAACACCGTCTTTCCTGTGTGGAAATGATAAACAAATTACTTTTAATTTTGGTTAGTTTTGAGCAAAACATTATTTTGTTAGAATCATCTTTTTTTAAAGAGAGTACATTAGAAGCCTTGAAAATAACTGTAATGAAATCTATCTCTGCTGGTTTTTCTCTCTCTCTTTTTTTCTCAGACAGATGCAGTTGAAATATTTATTTGTGGATTTAACATTAATCGATGGTCTAAAGCAAAAGAGCTGAATACATTCTAAAAATAATAATATTTCTATGAGAATATCTGTTAACCTGTAATTTATTTCTGTGATCAAAACTACATTTTCAGCATCATTACTGCAGTCTTCAGTGTCACATGATCTTCAGAAATCATATGCTGATGTTGATTTATTATTATTATTATCAATATTTAAAACAGTTGAGTAAATTTTTTTCAGGTTTCTCTGATGAATGGAAAGATCCAAAGATCATCTGAAATAAAAAGTTTTTATACTTTTATAGTGTACATTATACACTATACCATTCAAAAGCTCTGAGTCAATATCATTTTTTTGGGGGTGGGATTATATAAATTATTAAATTATAGAAATTAATACTTTTATTTCACAAGGAAGCATTACAATGATCAAAAGTGACGATAAAGACATTTATAATATTTATAATCTATAATGATTTCTATTTCAGATAAATGCTGTTCTTCTGAACTTTCTATTCATCAAAGAAACCCGAAAAAATCCACTCGGCTGTTTTTAACATAATAATAATAATAATAAAGCTGTTTTGAGCAGAAATATCAGAATGATTCATGTGACTGGAGTAACGGTGCTAAAAATTCAGCTTTGAAATCACAGGAATAAATTACATTTTAACACATATTTAAATAGAAAGCAGTTATTTATGTCACAATATTACAGCTTTTGCTGTATTTTGGATCAAATAAATTCAGTGAGCCAAAGAGACTTCTTTAAAAACATAAAAAAAATTATCGGCCGATATAAAAAAAAAAAGCGGTTATCGGTCGATTATTTAATTTTTCCTATCGGCCAATATTTAATTTTTCTGCCGTTATTGGCCAATATTTAATTATTCCACCGTTATCGGTCGATTATTTAATTTTTCCACCGTTATCGGCCGATATTTAATTTTTCTGCCGTTATCGGCCAATATTTAATTTTTCTGTTATCGCCGATTTAATTTTTCCACCGTTATATTTAATTTTTCCACCGCTTATCGGCCGATATTTAATTTTTCTTCCGTTATCAGCCGATATTTAATTTTTCCGCCGTTATCAGCCGATATTTAATTTTTCTTCCGTATCGGCCGATATTTAATTTTTCTGCCGTTATCGGCCGAT
>CM050436.1:25241289-25256289 GCA_027564155.1 Gymnocypris eckloni scoliostomus | reverse complement strand
CATTCGTGTATATGTGTGTCTTTGTGCATGACCATGAACTGAAGTCATCGTCTAAACAAAGACTGTTTGTTTCATGCTCATATCTCTCAGTAGAAGCTCACAGGAGAGTCGAACCCGTTCACCTGGATCCAACCCTGCCTAAATCACACTTTAAATGGATATCTCACCCAATAATGGATCATTCTGTCATCATTTGCACACCCTCATGTTGTTTATTTCTTCAGTGAGAGGTATTTTGAAGAACCAGACGACTGAACTCCATTGGATTTCAATGTAGGGACAAAAAAGATTATATTCTGAGAAATGTCCACGTGAAAGCCAATGGGGTCTAAAGTTGTTTGGTTCCCACCAGTGCTTTTGTGAAAGCCAAACAGGTTTGGAACCACATCAGGATGAATAAATGATGAAAAACTGGGAATATTTGCTTTACAATCTCAGCTGAGACGCCAATAAGATAAAATTCTCTTCTCCTGAGAAAAACACAGCAGACGTGTCTCCTCTAGGCTTTCAGAAGAGATCTCAAAACAAGTCAGAGATCTCATTATCATTACCTCGGTATTCCTCATCAGATTATCTGAGCTGCTCCACATACATTTTATAGCAGAACATCTAATGATCAGATAACATTTAACACCTGAGACTTGAATAAGAGTCTCCTGAGCCGTACGGTTTTCCTCTGAGCAAGTTTCGAAAGCTTCATCATTGTACGTGACCCAGTTTCCTAAAGTAGACCTGCTCAAAATACCCACTAGAGACGTGAAGTGTGCCGTTTCCCTCAATCCCCCTTGATTCTTGTGTGATGTGATGTATTCAAATGCATTTACGTAGAAAACAAGCTCCATAGATGGTTCTAGAAGTGCTCGACATCTGTTCAGCCGATGCTCTTCAGAAGTATTTCAGATCTGGCATCAGTTCATTGGGAGATTGTGAATGCTGTGATGAATAATGACTCAAAATACCTGCTTCCGCCTCTCAGAGGTTCTGATGAGAAGATGGATCCTCTTTCAGTTTACTGCACAAACACAGCATCACAGTATCTCTCTCAGGCCAAACGTGCTTGGCTTCCACTCATTCACATGTTTGTTTGTGCATGATGATTGGCACCTCTCTAATCCAATGGTTGGTCAGGATTCAGAGGGGGTGGAGATCATGTTGGGCGTGTGTTCCTCCGGGCTCCTCATCTACCGCGACAGACTTCGCATCAACCGCTTCGCCTGGCCCAAAGTCCTCAAGATCTCCTACAAACGCAATAACTTCTACATCAAGATCCGTCCAGGCGAGGTGAGACCACCATCACGTCTTCTCCAGGTGACCTTCACAGTTTCGCTGAAGCTTGCTGACAAGAGAACGTTTGTTTGTCTCTAGTTCGAGCAGTTTGAGAGCACCATAGGCTTTAAACTACCCAACCACAGAGCGGCCAAGAGACTGTGGAAGGTTTGTGTGGAGCATCACACGTTCTTCAGGTCTGTAGAGTCTCCTGTGCGTCTGTGTGTTCGCCGTGTGCTGTGGTAATCATGGTTTGCATGTCCACAGGTTGGTTTCTCCAGAGACTCCGCCTAAGAAGTTCCTCACACTGGGTTCTAAGTTCCGCTACAGCGGCAGAACTCAGGCTCAGACCCGACGGGCCAGTTCCCAGATCGTCCGGCCTGCGCCGTGCTTCCAGCGTTCCACCAGCAAGCGCTACACGATGTCACGGAGTCTGGATGGAGGTTTGTTTGCTTTTATTTCTCTTTATCTATCTATCTATCTATCTATCTATCTATCTATCTATCTATCTATCTATCTATCTATCTATCTATCTATCTATCTATCTATCTATCTATCTATCTATCTATCTATCTATCTATCTATCTGTCTGTCTGTCGTTTCTCTCTCTGTCTGTCTGTCTGTCTGTCTGTCTGTCTGTCTGTCTGTCTGTCTGTCTGTCTGTCTGTTCGTCTGTCCTTGCCCAAGGTTCGTCTGTCTCGTCTGTCGCTTTCTGTCGTTCGTCTGTCCCGTTCGTTCTGTCTGTCGCTTTGCCCGTCTGTCCGCTCTGTGTGTGTCTGTCTGTTCTGTCTGTCTGTCTGTCTGTCTGTCGTTTCTCTGTCTGTTTGTCTGTCTGTCTGTCGTTTCTCTGTCTGTATGTCTGTCTGTCTGTCTGTCTGTCTGTCTGTCTGTCGTTTCTCTGTCTGTCTGTCTGTCTGTCTGTCTGTCGTTTCTCTGTCTGTCTGTCTGTCTGTCTGTTTGTCTGTCTGTCTGTTAGTCTGTCTGTCTGTCATTTGTCTGTCTGTCTGTCATTTGTCTGTCTGTGTGTGTGTCTGTCTGTGTGTCTGTCTTTCTGTCTGTCTGTCTGTGTGTGTGTCTGTCTGCCATCTGTCTGTCTGTCTGTCTGTCTGTCTGTCCGTCTGTCTGTCTGTCTGTCTGTCTGTCTGTCTGTCTGTCTGTCTGTCTGTCTGTCTGCCGTCTGTCTGTCTGTCCGTCCGTCCGTCCGTCCGTCGTCTGTCCGTCTGTCTGTCTTTCTGTCTGTTTGATTGTGTGTCTGTCTGTTTGTCTGTCTGTTAGTCTACCGCCTGTCTGTCTGTTGTTTGTCTGTCTGTCTGTCTGTCTGTCTGGCTGTCTGGCGTTTGTCTGTCTTCTGTCTGTCTGTCTGTCTGTTTGTCTGTCTGTCTGTCTGTTTTGTCTGTCTGTTTGTCCGTCTGTCTGTCTTTCTGTCTGTTTGTCTGTGTGTGTGTGTGTGTGTCTGTCTGTCTGTCTGTCTGTTAGTCTGCCGTCTGTATGTTCTTCTGTCTGTCATCTGTTTGTCTCTCAGTATTTCAATATGTCTGTCTGTCTGTAGATATTTTATATAAGCCGTTGTTTCTTTGAAACTTTAGCAAAACTAATGATATATAGTTGTCGTGATATCAAATGGCTCATGTGTGTCTGTTGTTCATCTGACGTCATCATCTCATCGAGTCTCTCTGGAGTTTGAGTGTCTGTCATCTGCTTTGCTGGACTCCCTGATTGCTCTCCTCGTCCTCAGTATCAGTGATTAGCAGACGTCTGTTTTCTCTGTACAGCCCGGCTTTATTTTCTCTTCCCTCGTGAAAGAGTTTTCAGACAGAAGCGAGGCTCGTAGCAGGACAGGGATTTTCGGCTCATTAACCTGTAATCTCGGCTCCTGAGGCCTGGAACATGTCCTGCTTCTGGTTTAATTGGAGAATTTCTGCTGTGTTGCAGCATAAAGCCGGCGGTCTCAGAGCGCATTACTGCACTGCGCTGTGTGTGAATGGATGTGTTCAGTGTAGAGAGTGTACTGCATCTTTAATGATCGTAACTCGTGTGTGTGTGTGTGTGTGTGTGTGTGTGTGTGGGCATGTTTATGTGGTTTATGAGGACACAAATTTGTATAATGACATGGGTATAACATAGGTATTACAAGTAGAAGGTGATTTATGAGGACATTTTCAGTGTCCCCATAATTTAAAACGATTATAAATCATACAGAGTGAGTTTTTTTGAGGGAAAATATAAATGCATTGTCTCCTGTGAGGGCTAAGTTTAGGTGTAGGGTAGGTGTAGGGCAATAGCACATACAGCTTGTACAGTATAAAAAACATTACGCCTATGGAAAGTCCCCGTAAACCATAAAAACCAACATGTGTGTGTGTGTGTGTGTGTGTGTGTGTGTGTGTGTGTGTGTGTGTGTGTGTGTGTGTGTGTGTGTGTGTGTGTGAATCTCCTCAGCTCAGCGGACGCCAGTCAACACAGCGACAGTCAATGTAAATGGCACTAGACCAACAGGTAGAGCCGTTTCTCTGTATAGATACAGAAGCCTCTCGTCTGCTTGTGTGACGCTGATAGTTTGCTGCAGGCATGCGCTGGTGCTCTTGTGCGCTTCTGCTTCAGACGCCTTTGATTTTGCACATGCTGTGCTGTTTTACAGTCATTCAGATACTAATCATTTTTATTTCATGTTTTCATTTTTATCCTAGTAAAAGTTTTAGTAATTTTATTGTGTGTTTTTTACATTTTTATTATTATTATTATAGTATTATCAATTGTAGGTTTTATTAATTTTATTTCAGTTTTAGTTTTTATCAGTTTAAAATACATTAAAATGACTAGCTGAAATAATTGTAATTTTATAAAATAATTTTTTATTAAGTTTTTAAGCTTGTTCAATATATTTTATACTAATCATAAATAATGTATATTATTTATAATATTTTATAATAATACAAAAATATTAGTAATTTTACTTAGTGATATTATTTCAGTTAGTAACTTTAATAACCCTGTCAGATGGCTGTGTTTGTGAATGTCTCTAACAGTTTGGTTAAAATAAGCCAAAAACATTTCTTCTTTCTGGTTTTTATGATTCTATATCTCTTCTCACTGAAACATCATTATGTGTGCATCATTGTTCTGCTTTATTGATTGATGCAAAGTTCAATATTAGAGGTAAATATGAAGAAAACCAGCATCATGTTCAGACTCAGTTCTTCTGTAGAAATCAATCAATATTGTACCGTGTATTGATGTACAATCATCAGTAATTACAGCTTCTTTAGAGCTTTTATAGCAAAGTTGACTTTTCAAACTTCCAGAAGTTAAAAGCACCATATCCCAAAACATTATATTTATATTCCCTGTGCTCTGCTTTCATTAGATTAGATTCAGCTATATTGTCATTGTGCGGAGTATAAGTACCAAGGGTTTATTGCACCAGAAGCTCTTCCTTGATCATTACACATCTTCTCTTTGATGATTATAAATAAACTTGTTCTCATAAATGACTGACTAACCTCTTCACATGTAACCGAATGGACATGCTTGCTGTGTTCACATGTGTGTTTGTTACCATTATGAACTAATGAGCTCATGCTTATGACATCGCAACCATGAAGATGCATGATGTTTAGTTGATTAAATGTGTTTTCTTAGTGCGTTGAAGTTTTATTAAAAAGTTATTTACATTTAAGAAAAATGGTTCTTTTAAGATCTGTTTAAAGAAAGTTTTTTTGTTGATTCAAAAATCACATTATTTTGAACAGTGTGTAAATAGTATTATATTTTAAGTAAACAACAATCATAGGCAATAGTAAATTCTTAATTCAGTGATATAATGCAGGCTGTGTTTGTTGTAGTGAATGCAGAGGCAGCACTGACGTCTGTCTGTGTGTGTGTGTGTGTGTGTGTGTGTGTGTGTGTGTGTGTGTGTGTGTGTGTGTGTGTGTGTGTGTGTGTGTGTAGAGATGGGTACGGCCTTATACGGTGCGGCCAAAGGCATTGCCATGAGTGACCTCATCACCACAGTAACGCCGGAGAAGAAAGTCGAGGAGACGCGTGAGGAGGAGCGTGAGGAGACTCCACCGGTGCTGGTGGATAGTGTGTCCGTGCTGGAGGAAGAGGACGAGACCACGAAAGCCACGGAACCGTCGCTGCCGAGCCCACTGACACCGGTCCGACAGGACACACGGGTAAACAGACCCTCACTAATACTAACTAACCCACCCACACGACCTGACAGGACACACGGGTAAACAGACCCTAACTAACACTAACTAACCCACCCACACCGACCCAACAGGACACATGGGTAAACAGACCCTCACTAACACTAACTAACCCAATGACACCGACCTGACAGGACACACGGGTAAACAGACCCTCACTAAATAACCCACCCACCCACACGACCTGACAGGACACACGGGTAAACAGACCCTAACTAACACTAACCCACCCACCCACACGACCTGAGAGGACACACGGGTAAACAGACCCTAACTAACACTAACTAACCCACTCATACAGATCCGACAGGACACACGGGTAAACAAACCCTAACTAACACTAAATCACTAACCCACCCCCACTGACCCGACAGGACACACGGGTAAACAGACCCTAACTAATACTAACTAACCCACCCACACTGACCCGACAGGACACACGGTTAAACAGACCCTAACTAACACTAACTAACCCACCGACACCGACCTAACAGGACACACGGGTAAACAGACCCTAACTAACACTAACTAACCCACCCACACGACCTGACAGGACACACGGGTAAACAGACCCTAACTAACACTAACTAACCCACCCACACTGACCCAACAGGACAAACGGTAAATAGACCCTAATCTCACTGACACCGGCCTGACAGGACACACGGGCAAACATACCCTAACTAACGCTAACTAGCCAACTGACACTGGCCCAACAGGACACACTGGTAAACTAACGCTAATTAACCCACCAACACCGGCCCTACAGGACACCTGGGTAAACAAACCCTAACTAACACTAACTAACCCACCCACACCGACCCGACAGGACACACGGGTAAACAGACTCTAACCAACACTAACTAACCCAACCACACTGACCTGACAGCACAGGACACACGGGTAAACAGACCCTAACTAACACTAACTAACCCAACCACACTGACCCGACAGCACAGGAGACACGGGTAAACTAACCCTAACTAACACTAACTAACCCAACCACACTGACCCGACAGCACAGGAGACACAGGTAAACTAACCCTAACTAACACTAACTAACCCAACCACACTGACCCGACAGCACAGGACACATGGGTAAACAGACCCTAACTAACACTAACTAACCCAACCACACTGACCCGACAGCACAGGAGACACAGGTAAACTAACCCTAACTAACAGTTCTTCTTCTCTGTCTCTTCATGCGTTCGCTGGATCAGACTGATTTCACAGACACGGCTATCGATGGAGATTTAACGGCCACCGAGGTTTGTTATCTGAGCTGGACTCAAGCAGAAAAACAAGAATGCTCATTAAGATACGGCAGGCCTGTTAATGTTCTTATTAAACTTTAATCTGATAATGACCAATAATCATAATTGCTTTTCTAGAGATGGAAACATTAAGCCTGTGATGTTAACGAGTTTAGCCTCCTGTTGATCCCAGACGTCTCATTCCTTCATATCAGCGTTTACTCTCATAAGTCATAATTTGAATGAATAATGCATATATATATAGTGCTTTATTGTGTTTTGTTGTACACCCAAAGCGCTTTACAATCATGTGGGGAGGGGGTCTCTCCTCAACCACCACCACCAATTTCTCACGCTTTTTGTGTCTTTTGTGCAGTCGGATCAGGAGGACGAATTTGAAGCAAAGACGCAGGTAAGATTCAACAGTCTGTACTTAAATATTAAAACACTTTTAGTTTTATACACTTACACTCTGGAAATATGATTTTTCAAAGTTGTAAATAAAGAGTATTAGAGTATGTTTTAAAATAAATACTTCGATACTGGCCATTTATTGTATAATTATATAATTTATTTAGTGTACATTAATAAAAAATTCACTCATAAATAACTAATACATGTCATATGCACAAAATAATTACTAAGAATCATAAAGTAACACACTGAATTTAATTTGAATATTGAATATTAAAATATATTAATTATAAAATAATAGTAATATTATAATTTATAAAAATTGATATAAATAAATAAATTAAATACATATTAAAAATATATAATATTTTTATATTTATATAATATTTATATATACAGTACAAGGTTTTTTCAGTGATCTGAATCTGTCTATAGAGTGAATACAGTCACTGTGTGATATATATTCACAATATTACTCAATCTCTCATTCCTCGTGTCTTATTTGTAATCTGGATAGTGTTTAATCATATATGTGTGTGTGTGTGTGTCTGAGAGAGAGTGTGTGTGTGTGTGTGTGTATGTGTGTGTCTGAGAGTGTGTGTATGTGTGTGTGTGTGTGTGTGTGTGTGTGTGTGTGTGTCTGAGAGTGTGTGTGTCTGAGAGTGTGTGTGTGTCTGAGAGTGTGTGTGTGTGTGTGTGTGTGTGTGTGTGTGTGTGAGAGAGAGTGTGTGTGTGTGTGTGTGTGTGTGTGTGTGTGTGTGTGTGTGTGTGTCTGAGAGAGTGTGAGATGTGTGTGTTATACCGCAGTAACACAAAGACACACAAGACTGAACGAATTAATGGATCTGTGTTTCCTTCAGCGCAGTTTCATTAGGCATATTAAAGGAGAGAATGTGTTTGTGAGACACAGTAAGCTGGTGTTAGAGGTTGGTGAGGAATGGATGTGTTTTAACACTGTGTTCATGTGTGTGATTTATACTAGCAGCACTGATGTATATGTGTGTGTGTGTGTGTGTGTGTGTGTGTGTGTGTGTGCGCGCGTGCATGCGTGCGTGCGTGTGTGTGTGTGTGTGTGTGTGTGTGTGTGTGTGTGTGTATGTGTGTGTGTGTGAAGCTGAAAATGAATTCAACACATTATGTGATTAGCTCTCAGTGTGTGCTGTGGAGCAGATTTTCATGCATGTCAGTTAATTAGTTAATTGCATTTACTTCTCTCTCTTTTAGTTTCATGAGGCAAATTAAAGGAGAGAGAAGTTTATAACGCATCGTCTCTGTGTGATTTAATCGCATGTGATTCTCATGAGAAGTAATTTATTAATAAAGGAGTTTGTTTTGAGCACTCGCTGAGGATTGTTTTGCTGCTGTTTGGTCGGTTTGGACCGGAAAATCTAACTTGTAACTTTTTTTTAAATTTTTATTTCACTGGTATGGAAATTGGTAAAGTTTTTAGCGCTTGCAATGTGAACACACACACACACACACACACTTTCTCTCTCTCTCTCTCTCTCTCTCTCTCTCTCTCTCTCTCTCTCTCTCTCTCTCACGCTCTCTCTCTCTCTCTCTCTCACACACACACACGCGCCTGCACACATGCACACACACACACACACACACACACACTCACTCACTCACACACACACACTCTCTCTCTCTCTCTCTCACACACACACACACACACGCACTTGCACTTGCACTCTCTCTCTCTCTCTCTCTCTCTCTCTCTCTCTCTCTCTCTCTCTCTCTCTCTCTCTCTCTCTCTCTCTCTCTCTCACACACACACACACATGCACACACACCCACACACACACAAAATCATTGACATGGTTTGAAAAGGTCCTGATAAAATAGATATACGTGTACAGTCAAAAATGATCGCATTGGAAACAAAATGCAATCCGACCGAAAGCTCAAACCTCAAATTTGGAACACAACTTATGCCTTTATGACAACGATACATTGTATGGGTCAAAAATGATAATTTTTTATTTTATGCCAAAAATCATTAGATATTTAGATCTTGTTCCATGAATTTCAGTTCCATTGATTAGTAATATGCATTGCTAAGAACAACCTTAAAGGTGATTTTCTCAATATTTCGATTTTTTTGCACTCTCAGAACACATATTTTCAAATATTGTCCAAACCATACATCAATGGAAAGATTATTTATTCATCTTTATGACCGGTTTAAAGGTCCAGGGTCACAAATATAATTTACCTACAATTAAATCTAAAAAACGTGCAAAAATATAGTCATTAATTTCATTGAAACATTAACCACGCGAGCAGCACCGAGTCGAGTTGATCACACAGAACTGAGCTGGACTGCCTTTAGCTGAAATTTGAGTGTTTGTTATTGTGCTTCTGCATTATTGACACACTATTAAAGCTGCTTTGACACCATCTGTCGCTCTGTAAATACAGACTTGGCTTGACTTGTGTTTGTTCAGGAGATGGAGCGAGCGCCAGACGAGCCGCAGAAGCATCAGACCAACATCAGCGAGCTGAAGCGGACGTTCCTGGAGGGAGAACCGGACCGGACGGGTCTGACCGAGTGGGAGAAGCGTCTATCCTCGTCTCCGCTGCGATCGCCGCGTCTGGACGAAGCGCCCATGATCGAGCCGCTGGAGCCGGATGAGGTGAGGTCTTCACGAGCCCATGTGTGTGACTTTAAACCAGACGGACCTGACTCGAGGTTAGAGCCGGTGATGGTCTGCCAGCAGCCTCTGTGCTGTAAAACATGACATATTCAGACGGATCAGCAAACAAACACTGCTGCTGTTTATCAGTTCATTCACTTACAATCATTACATTTACTGCTTGTGCACGGACAATTGCATTAAACTGCATCAGTGTTTTATTATGATCATTTTTCTTTTATGACAACAATCATTAGGATATTAAGATCATGTTTCATGAAGATATTCCTACCGTAAATGTCATTTTTGATTAGTAATATGCATGGCTAAGAACATAATTTGACTCCTTGAACCTGGCCGAGCATCGCCGCCACGTTACGCAGGTCCTCCAGAAGCTCCGCCAGCATCATCTGCTCCTGGAGAAATGCGAATTCCATCGCCCCACCATGCAGTTCCTCGTATACATCATTAGTCAGAATGGAAACCTAATGGAGCAGAGCAAGGTAACAGTCATCAAAGAGTGGCCTCGTCCCCAGACGGTGAAGGAGTTACAGAGGTTTCTCGGTTTCGCAAACTTCTATCGTCGGTTCATCAAGGATTTCAGCCAACATACTGCCCCTTTGACGTCTTTACTAAGCCTAAGTCTTTGTCCTGGAACACCAGCACCCACGAAGCATTCGAAGATCTGAAGTCTGCATTCATCACGGCCCCCATCCTTCGCCATCCAGATCTACTAACGGAGTCGGGGCCGTGCTCTCCCAGCACTTCGATGAGCCTCCTCGCCTCCAGCCTTGCGCATACTACTCCAAGAAGCTGTCCTCAGTGGAGCAGAATTATGACATCGGGAATCGGGAGCTACTAGCCATCAAGCTGGCCTTAGAGGAGTGGCGGCACTGGCTGGAGGGAGCCAACCATCCATTCGGGGTAATTATCGATCACAAAAATCTCCAGTATCTCTGTGATGGCTCAATCCATTTGGCAACCTTCCAATTCACCATCACTTACCGTCCAGGGAATCGAAACTGCAATTGATGCACCATTTGAGCCTGAGCCAATCCTCTCTCCAGCCCTAATCATGAGTCCAATTCAACGGAACATCGACGAGGACATCCAAGCCACCACTCTGACCGAACATGCTCCGCTGGGAGGCCCAGAAGGGAAAATATATGTTCCCACCTCACAACGGCAGTCCCTTCTGGGCTCGGTTCACCAAGTACCGGGCTCTGGACACCCAGGTAGCCAATGGACCCTCTCGCTCCTCCAACCCCGTTACTGGTGGCCCAGTATGTCCCGTGATGTCTCCAGGTACGTCCGAAGGTTGCTTAGTCTGTGCCCAGTCCAAGACTCCTCGTCACCTCCCCGTAGGTCAGCTCGTGCCCCTACCCATTCCCCAACGTCCGTGGTCGCACATCAGGATCGAATTTGTAACCAACTCGAAGGGAAAGACCTGTGTGTTTGTGACTGTAAATCGCTTTTCTAAAGCCTGTAAACTAGTTCCCCTCTCAGGTTTACCCACAGCCCTAGAAGCAGCGGAAATCCTGCACCAGCAATTCATCTCCCGAGTTTGGAAAGGTACAGAATCCATCCCACCTTTCACGTGTCACTCCTTAAACCCTTTTCTCCTTCCTTATCAGAGAACCAGACGAGCCTCCTCCTCCAGAAATCCTAGACCAACCATCGGTCTACCAGGTCGAGAACATCTTGGACTCGCGGCGGCGGGGTAGCCGGCTTGAGTACCTGGTCGACTGGGAGGGTTATGGACCAGAGGAGCGTTCCTGGGTGGTCCGGGACGATATTCTGGATCCCATGTTGCTTGAGGACTTCCACCGCACTCATCCGAATCGTCCCACACCCAGAGGCCGTGGGCGCCCCCGCCGCCACTTGAGGGCGTCAGGAGCCACACCTGGGGAGGGGGTAGTGTCAGAGATGTCACATTGCCACAGCCTTCCCCATCACCTAAGTCATCAACCACCACTTACACCAGATCTCCCTCACCTGTGTTCTGATCACCTGCACCTGCCGATCTCCAATCAAGTCTCATTTATAAGCACGCTGTACTTAGTCATTCACTGTCCAGTCTACCGTTCACTACCCCGAACAGTACCTGACTCACCTGTGCTACTTACCTTCCAGTGTCCCGTTGACTCTCCAGAGATTCTCCCTCGATCCTCCCTAAGTTGTTTCCCCTCGACCTCAGACTCCTCTGCTCCTGCTATCCTGCAAGGATAAGACCGTTATTACTCTGCCGGACAGTATCAGTATCTTTCACTCACCTGTCTTTACTCTCCACGAAATCCCATCTGCCATTTGACTAATAAACCAGCCTGTGTTTCACTTACCTGTCTGTGACAAGGACAATATTTGAAAATCTGAGGGTGCAAAAAAATCTAAATATTGAGGAAATCACCTTTAAAGTTGTTCAAATGAAGTTCTTAGCAATGCACATTACTAATCAAAAATGAAGTTTTGATATATTTACGGTAGGGAATATCTTCATTGAACATGATCTTAATATCTAATGATTTTTGGAATAAAATAATAATGTATAATTTTGACCCATACAATGTATTGTTGGCTATTGCTACAAATATACCTGTGCTGCTTATGACTGATTTTGTGCTCCAATTTTTGATAAATTTCTCAGAAAACAAAACTAATATCTTAAGTCAATTTTGCTTCTCAAGTAGATGTATCTTGTTTCAAGAACATTTTGATATTTTTAATGGAAACAAGACAAAAATACTAAATAGGGCATTCACACAACTCCATAATTTTGACTCTGTCTGTTGCTTTAGGTCAAACAGGAAGCAGTGGTGGAGAGACAGGAAGTGGCCGCCGCAGCTCTGGAGCCGCAGGAAGAGAAGGGTGATGTGGTAGGTGATCCATTCCTCCAATGATCTTTGAGCTCCTCATCAGATGCTCATAATCATGATGAATGATGTGAGTCATTGAGCTTCATGGATCAGGCGTGACTAACCGTGCTTTTCCTCCAGTCTGCTAACATGATCTTTGTGTGTTACATGTAGGAGTCTGACGGGTGGGTCATTATAAACAAGGTTCCTCCGTTTGAATCAGATAAACTTCCTCCAGTCCAAGCAGAAACGGTTTCTCGTAAGACACCAGAGACGGTTTCTACTGTAGTACAAGAACAACGTCCTCTAGTCGAGCCAGAAAAACCCTCGTCCGTCGTATCCGAAGAGCTTCCTCCAGAAAAAACTCTGTCTAAGATTCCAGAAAAGATTACTACCATAGTGCAGGAGACATTTCTTCCAGAAAAACCTCCTTTGATTGTATCTGACGAGGTTTCTCCGAAGACAACTCCTCCAGAAAAGGTTTCCGCAACAATCCAAGAAAGGTTTGCTCCAGAAAAACAATTTTCCGTCGTATCTGAAGAGGTTTCTCCAAAGAAAACTCCTCCAGAAAAGGTTTCTGAAGCAATTCAAGAAAAGTTTGCTCTAGAAAAACACATTTCCGTTGTATCTGAAGAGGTTTCTCCAAAGAAAACTTCTCCAGAAAAGGTTTCTGCAACAATTCAAGAAAAGTTTGCTCTAGAAAAACACATTTCCGTTGTATCTGAAGAGGTTTCTCCAAAGAAAACTTCTCCAGAAAAGGTTTCCTCAACAATTCAAGAAAAGTTTGCTCTAGAAAAACACATTCCTGTCGTATCTGAAGAAGTTTCTCCAAAGAAAACTTCTCCAGAAAAGGTTTCCGCAACAATTCAAGAAAAGTTTGCTCTAGAAAAACACATTTCCGTCGTATCTGAAGAGGCTTCTCCAAAGAAAACTCCTCCAGAAAAGGTTTCCGCAACAATTCAAGAAAAGTTTGCTCTAGAAAAACACATTTCCGTTGTATCTGAAGAGGTTTCTCCAAAGAAAACTCCTCCAGAAAAGGTTTCCGCAACAACTCAAGAAAAGTTTGCTCTAGAAAAACACATTTCCGTTGTATCTGAAGAGGTTTCTCCAAAGAAAACTCCTCCAGAAAAGGTTTCTGCAACAATCCAAGAAAAGTTTGCTCCAGAAAAACACATTTCTGTCGTATCTGAAGAGATTTCTCCAAAGAAAACTCCTCCAGAAAAGGTTTCCGCAACAAACCAAGAAAGATTTGCTCTAGAAAAACAATTTTCTGTCATATCTGAAGAAGTTTCTCCAAAGAAAACTCCTTCTAAGATACCAGTAAAGGTTTCTATCACAATACAAGAACCTTTTCCTCCCAAAAAATCCTATTCTGTCGTATCTGAAGAGGTTTCTCCGAAGAAAACTCCTCCGAAGGTACCAGAAAAGGTCTCTACGGTGGTCCACGGAAAGCTTGAACCCATAAAGGTTCCTTCTGTTGGTGTTTCCGACGACGTTCCACCAAAAGTCCCTCCGAAGGTTCCCGAGAAGAAACACACGGCCAGCTACAGATTCATATCGGCCTCGTCGTCCGGCGCACCTCCAGAAGAGACGCTCGCCGGATCTCAAGAGGGTTTGCGGATCAGCAGATCTTATGAGTCCAGTAAGATGCGTCTGCGCTCTCCGGCGGCTCGAGTGGTAGGATTTCTCCGCGTCTCGCTTCTCCTCGGCCTGGCTTTGAGATCTCAGACAAACTCCGAAGCCAGAGCTCCACACGAGTTCAGTTGTTTTGGTCTGGCTGGAATTCGCTGTCGCTGTTTGTTGTTTTGAGGCTCTTCTCACCGACCCTGAGAGCAGGAGCCCGTTTTCTTCATTGTTTTTGGAGAATGCTGTTGTTGCTTTGCTTTAATCACGACAGCATCTTTATGTTGCGCTCTGGCTGCTGCTGGATTTGAGGGTTTATTCATAAGAGTCTCTTTTGTCTAGCTTTCTTAAGCCAACTTCAAAATTTGTCACAATATTCTGGTCTAGCTTTACGTTTTATTGTGTAAAAACATTCATCACACTGGTTTGAGTTTTGGCGTTTAGCGCCACCAGCAGGTCAGATTCTGCTGCTGCAGTGTGTTTGGTGACATCGCCACCTGCTGGTCTTTTCCAGCAATGCAATATGCAAGAAAAAATGTATAATAATTAAAACATGAAAATAAAAACAATAGGCATATACACTACCAGTCAAACGTTTTTGAACAGTAATTTTAATTTTATTTTAAGTCTCTTATGTTTATCAAGCCTGCATTTATTTGATCCAAAGTACAGTACAAATTATAAAATTGTGAAATATTTTGTATTATTTAAAATAACTAGTTTTCTAAGTGATTGTGTT
>CM050436.1:25211289-25236289 GCA_027564155.1 Gymnocypris eckloni scoliostomus | reverse complement strand
GAGTTTACGTCCTGAAAGAAAGATTAATAAAAATAAATAAATATATTAAATGAGTTGCTGGATTCTAGTTCAGTAAAAGGACTGTATTATCGTAACATACTCAAAGTTGATCAGCTGATGATTTGTTTACAGATGGTGATTTGTAGAATGATCCTGTATGAACTCTAATGACTGGATTCAGCAGTTTGCGTAAATTTTTATTATAATTGTGATAGCAGTAGTTGGGGCGTGGCCTGTGATTATTTGGGTGTTGAGGGGTGTGTCCTGTGATGGTGTGTGTGCGTGTGTGTGTTGGGGCGTGGCTTGTGGTGATGGGTGTTGAGGGGCGTGGCCTGTGATGATGATGTGTGTGTTTTGAGGGGCGCGATGGTGATGTGTGTTTGGGGGGTGTGGCCTGTGATGGTGATGTGTGTGTTGAGGGGCGTGGCCTGTGATGGTGACGTGTGTTAAGGGGCGTGGCCTGTGATGGTGATGTGTTTGTGTTGAGGGGTGTGGCCTGTGATGGTGATGTGTGTGTGTTGAGTGGCCTGTGATGGTGATGTTTTGTGTTGAGGGAGTGGCCTGTGATGGTGATGTGTTTGTGTGTTGAGGGGCGTGGCCTGTGATGGTGATGTGTTTGTGTGTTGAGGGGCGTGGCCTGTGATGGTGATGTGTTTGTGTTGAGGGTGTGGCCTGTGATGGTGATGTGTTTGTGTTGAGGTGTGGCCTGTGATGGTGATGTGTTTGTGTTGAGGGGTGTGGCCTGTGATGGTGATGTTTGTGTTGAGGGGTGTGGCCTGTGATGGTGATGTGTGTATTGAGGGGTGTGGCCTGTGATGGTGATGTGTGTCTGGGGGTGTGGCCTGTGATGGTAATGTGTGTGTTGAGGGGCGGCCTGTGATGGTGATGTGTGTGTTGAGGGGTGTGGCCTGTGATGGTGATGTGTGTGTGTTGAGGGGCGTGGCCTGTGATGGTGATGAGTTTGTGTTGAGAGGTGTGGCCTGTGATGGTGATGTGTGTATTGAGGGTGTGGCCTGTGATGGTGATGTGTGTGTTGAGGGGCGTGGCCTGTGATGGTGATGTGTGTGTTGAGGGGTGTGGCCTGTGATGGTGATGTGTATGTGTTGAGGGGCGTGGCCTGTGATGGTGATGTGTTTGTGTTGAGGGGTGTGGCCTGTGATGGTGATGTGTGTGTATTGAGGGGTGTGGCCTGTGATGGTGATGTGTGTGTGTGGCCTGTGATGGTAATGTGTGTGTTGAGGCGTGGCCTGTGATGGTGATGTGTGTTGAGGGGTGTGGCCTGTGATGGTGATGTGTGTGTGTTGAGGGGCGTGGCCTGTGATGGTGATGTGTTTGTGTTGAGAGGTGTGGCCTGTGATGGTGATGTGTGTATTGAGGGGTGTGGCCTGTGATGGTGATGTGTGTGTGTGTGGGGGGTGTGACCTGTGATGGTGATGTGTGTGTGTTGAGGGGCGTGGCCTGTGATGGTGATGTGTGTGTGTGTTGGGGGTGTGGCCTGTGATGGTGATGTGTTTGTGTTGAGGGGCGGGGCCTGTGATGGTGATGTGTGTGTGTGTGTTGAGGGGTGTGGCCTGTGATGGTGATGTGTTTGTGTTGAGGGGTGTGGCCTGTGATGGTGATGTGTGTGTGTGTTGGGGGCGTGGCCTGTGATGACGATGTGGTGTCACTGTGGGTCAGGCTCTGGCTCAGGCCATTAAAGAGGCTAAAGAACAACATCCCGACATGTCAGTGACCAAAGTGGTGGTGCATAAAGAGACGGAGATCACGCCGGAGGAGTGATGCAGGTAAGACCACAGCCAATCACAGCTTGAGTAAACATGGCTGACTGCGAGCTGATTGGCTGCTGTGCTGCGCTTTGGAGCGCTACTATTGGCTGCTGTTCTAACACCGGTGCCGCTTTGGCTGTTTACATCTGCGGACGTCTGACTGCTGCTTTCAGAGTGTGAATTAACTACTCACACCTGTAACAGAATTATATGATACTCGTCTGTGTGAGATCAGGAGCAGATGTAGTTGATCACACTGCGTTCTGCTGGTAGAGAGCGGTACTGCAGATCATTTCCATGAGTCATGTCACCACATGATGACGCTCACTGAGATTAATTGTGTTGACTAACTGTTTACTAATCTGGGCATCCACCAAGAGTTCAATAGCAACAACCCAGGACATCATAGCAACCACATAGAACACCCTAGCAACCACGTAAGAACAGCCCAGGACACCATAGTAACTAACCATAACACCAGAGCAACCACACAGCAACTGCCCAGATCACCCTATCAACACCCAGAACACCCTAGCAACCACCCAGCACAACAAAACAAACCTAGCAACTACATAGTTACCACCCAGAACAACCACCTAGAACACCATAGCAACCCTAGCAACCACCCAGAACACCAAAACAATCCTAGCAATCACATAGTAACCACCCATAACACCCTAGCAACCAACCAGAACACAAAACAACCTTAACGACCACATAGTAACCACCCATAACAGCCTAGCAACCAACCAGAACACCACAACAACCCTAGCAACAATACAGAACACCCTAACAACCAACCAGAAGACCAAAACAACCCTAACAACCACATAGTAATGCCCAGTATACCCTAGCAACCATCCTAAACACCATAGCAGCCACCCAAAACACTCTAGCAACAAGCCAGAACACCCTACTGACTACCCATAACACCATAACAATCAAGTAACCACATAGTAACCATCCAGAACACCATAACAACCCTGTAAACCACATGGCTACTGCCCAGTACACCCTAGCAACCATCCTAAACACCATAGCAACCACCCAAAACACTCTAGCAACAAGCCAGATTACCATAGCAACTGTCCAAAACACCAATGCAACCCTAGCAACCACATAGCAACCACCCAGAACACCCTAACGACTACTCAGAACACCCTAACAACCCTGTAAGCCACATGGCAACTGCCCAGTACACCCTAGCAACCATCCTAAACACCATAGCAACCATATAGCAATGCCCTGAAACCACCTGGACCTCTGTCATTGTTGCATGGGAAACACTGCAGCATATTCTGTTATTTGAAATGCATGACGTGTTTGACATCATCGTCGACAGACTCGCGTCAAGCTTTGCTCCTCTGAAGGTTGTTTCTGTTCCTGTTATTAACCAAATGTTCTGCTTTATTGATTTTCAGGATTAACATCATCGTCATGCTTTCTGGAGGAACTCACGTGTTCACGTGGTGGAGAATGAAGGATGCTTCATAGAAATCAACACGGGAACAGCAGCAAACGTCGGCCAACACGAGAAACACACACACACACACACACACACACACACACACACACACACACACACACACACAACACTCTCACACACACACACACACACACACACACACACAAACACTCTCACACACACACACACACACACACACACACACACACACACACACACACACACACACACACACACACACACACACACACACACACACACACACACACACACACACACACACACACACACACACACACACAAACACTCTCACACACACACACACACACACACACACTCACACACACACACACACACACACATGCTTACAGGCGCTGCACTGGATCCCTGTTACTGCATGACAAGGGAACAATTCAGCTTTTTGTGAGGAGACTACGGTATATAGACGTTTTAGTAAATACTACATGAGCGCAGTGTATAGTCAAACCACGACCGTGTCATACATGCAAAGAAATATAACAGATATCTACATTTATTTATTCTACTGCTCACTTTAAAAAACATTGCGCAATATTTAACCACGCAAAGATGATCTGCTCACGTTGAATATTACACACGTTATGTAGTTCATGCACTGTTTTTGTTTCTTTTTGAGAACTGTCGCTGGTGAACGTTGAGCTTAGAGGAACGAAACTGTTGTAATGACCCTGAAATATCAATGCCAGAGATCTCCAGCCTTAAACTGTACAGATGAACCCTATGTGTGTGTATGCCCTTGTTTGTTTTCCAACGCAGTGTCATGTGCAGCATCGCCGCCCTGCTGGCTGTTTCACTCTCAAGCAACTCCAATAAAATATCAATTACATTTCTGATCATTTTGCATTGTTTCTATTCATCCCTTTGCATTGAGACATGAATGAAGAGAAAATACATGCATTATAGTGTTGGTTATTATATATCAATCATTTAAGGTTTGATATTTTAAATTATATGTATCATTATTTTGAAATAATTAAAATTAGTACCACATGAAATATTGATTGTGAATGTGTGCGTAACACGGAACTCATTTGGTGATGATAGTCATTCAGAATGTGCTATGTTATTGTTATTGGTTTTGGGAAACGGTATCATGGTAATCTCATATTTTTGTGATTTTAGTGTAATCTACCGTAAATACCATATGACCATCAACAAGTACCATGGTAAACAAAAACACTTTTATTATCATCACTGTACCACGATACCACCAAAGTGATAGTCCACCAAGAAATTAAAAATGTGTAATAATTTACACACCATCATGTAATTCCAAACCGGTATGACGTAATTTATTATGCTTAAGTTTCGGGTCCCGTTCACTTCCAAAGTATTGATTAAAATACTAATGGGACCCAAGTCTGTCTGGTTATATTAGATTCTTCCGAATATCTTATTTTGTGTTCTAATGGAGAAAGAAAGATAATGGATATTTGTATATTTTGGTGTGTACTGTCCCTTTAAGTGTAAATAGCCAATACAATTTCTTATGTTTATATTAATCACCTGTTGCAAACCAAAACTAAGAATCATTAGTTTTACAGAGTTTTTTAGTTCAGTAGGTCAATAAGTGAACAGATCATATTAATCACTGCATTAATCTTAATCCTCACGTTAGGTTGTAAGCGGCTCGCGCTCCGTCATTTGCGTAAAACCGTGCCTGCGCATCTCGCCGTGTGCGCTGTTTGCGTAGCCGTGCCCGTGTCTACGTACGCGCTTCGGTCACTCGCTCCTCCGCAGCAGTGTTGCCAAGTCCTCGGTTTTCCCGCGGGATCGGGCTACTTCAACACTGTTGTTACTCACGGGTTAAAGCATCCCCAATAACGTGATATTTCGCATAGACATGTATAGATACCACAATCGACCGCTCCAGATACGTGGACGCGTCCGCCATATTGGAACGGTCAACTTGACGTCATTCACCAATGAATATACAGAACTTGCTGTTGTAGACAGTCAAAGCTAACAGAAAGGAGACCAGGGTTTTATTGAATGGCTGTCAGGAGAGGCTAAACAGCTTAATGAATCCACAGCTAATCTTCTACATGCTAATCACTAAACAATTCTTTTGAATTCAAATCACTTTTTTTTATTGTCACATCACCACAGCACAAGTGCCTTGGTGAGTGAAATTCTTATGAGCGTGCTCCAGACAGTGCAAAAAAACAACAACAAGCAATTTACATATGGACATATGGAATTGAACTATTTTCTAAATCCATCTTCACTTGAATTAAGATTCTAATATTTAATTTTGTCACCTCAAAATCAGACGTTTCCCCCTCTTTTTACTTTGAGAACATTCTGCCGTTAAATATAGATTTATAATAATAACAATTATTAGCTATGATACTGTCTTTGAAATCAAATCTTTGCATAGCTATGATAACAAATGCATTGGAAAAAAACGGTTTAATTCTTAAAAAATAGAAAATAACACCGTTATGGAATAAACATATTTCCTAAACTCCTGAAATATTGGCGTATCATATTTTAGAGCAATCAATGCAATTTAGGAAAGAAATCAAACACATTTTAATCATTAACCTTTTCATAACTGTAATTTAATCTTAACTGTAAAAAATCTCAGATTACAGTTAAATTTATTTTCTAATTAAATTACGTATGTACTAGTTACTCCCCAACATTTAGCCCCTAAAAAATACTATAGTGATTTATAGTGTTTTTGAACCATACTATAGTAAAGTACTTGAAGTAATTTGTTGTGGTATTTCTATAATTGCTATGGTAATATAACAACTATAATAATATAAACAAATTACTAAGTTTTCTACAACTATTATACTACAATACACTACAGTTTACCATAGTTCAAAACTAAAGTATACTACAGTATTTATTACACTTTATCAGTTCACGATACAGCATTGAGGTAAATACTATACCGTATAATACACTTTACTATAGTATGGCTCAAAAACGCGATAGTATTTACTATAAATTACTATTACATGTATATATGTTCCACCAGGGAAACCCCGCCAAAAAAACGACTATTTTACCCCTGGAATGCGGGATGTTTTTGAATATCAATTTGGCGGGATTTATTGTGAAAACCTGGCAACCTCGCGCCGCGCGTCCTTCCGCCTGTGCTCGTCCTCGGCCTCGCACACAACAACAAAGTATTAAATTCTACACTGGCTTTCGTGATATTTAACACACATTTCCCGAGTGTATCACAAGAAAGCACAATAAAGGTAAGAAATATATTTTTGGAGCGGACCGAAGCGGCTGCGGAATTATTGCATAATGTTTTGCGCGGGATGGCTGCGCGCGCCCGGCGCGGGAGTGTTCCTCATGGCCCGCGCAGCTCGCGCCACTAAATCCGCCTCAGCGCGCCGCGGTCTCGTTTACCGAGCGTTCCGGTGCTGATCGACGCTCCGCGGCTCCGCGGGCTCGTCCAGCGAGAAGCGTCGCGGAGATCTCGGCGTTTATTTTGTCGATTAAAGCCACCGGGCGGTGATTTATGTGCTAATGCTAAGATTAGCTTCCAGAGAAGCGACGCAGACTAGCGCAGAAACGGCTAAATAGGCGAATCAAACTTCAGTTTGTGGACAAAACGTGATGTTTAGAGACCAAATCAGTCTTTTATTGAGATAAAAACACATCTTGTTTGTTTGGATGTGTTTGAATAAAGTATGATTCGGCGTTTGTGGCCTGTTTCGGTCCATTCAGAACAAACTACAAACATGTGTCCATCAAGGTATCGTCTAAATATGTGTTTTAATGCATTTATTGTGTAATCAAATGTGACCCTGGACCACGAAACCAGTCAGTTTTTTTATTGATATGTGTAACCGTTACATCATCTAAAAGCTGAATAAATAATATTTCCATTGATGTATGGTTTGGACAATATTTGAAAATCTGAGGGTGCAAAAACATCTAAATATTGAGAAAATCATCTTTAAAGTTGTTCTTAGCAATGCATATTACTAATCAATAATTACGTTTATGGTATTAAATGTACTAAATATCTTCATGGAACATGATCTTAATATCTAATGATTTTTGTCATAACAGAAAAATAATAATTTTGAGCCATACAATGTATTGCTCCATTGTTGGTTATTGCTGCTTATGACTGCTTTTGTGCTCCAGGGTCATAAATATGATTTAAAGATGGCTTAGTTATTATTATAATAATGCATGTACGGACTACATTCAGTCACATAAACATTATTCATAGAGAGACTTCACGACAATCAGTTTATGTATTTATGTGACTAATGTAAACCAAGCTTTGCAATTATTAAATAATCTTAAATGTATATCAAGTATGCATCGTTAATAATAAGTACCATGATTTTTGGCTATGTAAGTTCTGGGGGGGGTGTATTTACTGCCGGGTTCTCCTGAAGTGGGCGGAGCTAATGCGCAAACGGCAATCTCATTGGCCGGCGCTCACCTATCATCATCCCTGTTTTGATTTCAGCGAATCAGTTCGAGCGAACGCAGACGACCTGATTAATATTCATGAACCCAGCAGCTCAATAATCCGTTTATATGGTTATTAATAGTAGAATTCGTGGTAGTTTTGTCATCTTATCAGTATTATTTGTAGTTTTTTCCCTTTTTTATAGAAACACTAAATGACAAACAATATCTTAAGCACCCCCACCAGTCCTAAATTCAGTCAACATGACAAATATGCATTCATACATGATTATTATGATTACTAAAGTTCTATCATCATATAATGCTAAATTATCATAATATCATATTATGCAATTGAATTTGATAGGTGTCTCTCACATTGTCCCACAGAAACATTAAAATAGTGTAGATTAGCGTACAATGTTTTATAATAATAATTTATTATATTTGGTGACCATTTCATTCATTTAACATATTTAATATTGGGGCATCCGAGTTATTTGACATATTTTAACATAAAAAAAAGTAATAATAGTTACTTTTCCTGGTAATTAGTTTATTTTATAAAAACTTGGTTAGTATTTGTGAGAAGTAACTAGTAATATAACTAATTACTTTATTTAAAGTAACTTGTCCAACACTGCACACTATACAATGATTTATTGCATGTCTTTGATTAATTATGAATAGGAAGAGCTTAAAAAAATTGTATATTAAATCGCAATATTGGTCAAAACAATCGTATATTAAATCGCAATATTAGTAAAATAAATAGCATATTAAATCGCATATTGGAAAAAAAATAGCATATTAAATCGCAATATTGGTTAAACAAAATAGCATATTAAATCGCAATATTAGTAAAATAAATAGCATATTAAATCGCAATATTGGTTAAACAAAATAGCATATTAAATCGCAATATTGGTAAAAAAATAGCTTATTAAATCGCAATATTGGAGAGAAAAAAAATAGCTTATGAAAATCGCAATATTGGTAAAAATAAATAGCATATTAAATGGCAATATTGGTAAATAAAATCGCATATTAAATCGCAATCGCAATATTAGTAAAAATCGTTCAGTCCTATTTTTGCATTATAATATTTGTATTTATTTAAATGAGAAACCAATCCAATGTATAGTTGACATTTGAGGCTTAACGCTATAGAAAAACGTTTTTCAGCTTGTTTATTTTCACGCGGTTGCGTTAAAAATGGTATAAACATCGTTCAATATAAATTGCGATAATCGTAATTAATAATCGCTATTACAGCTTCGAGCTTAATAATCGGCGATTACCGTAATAATCGTACATCACTGATGATGATACACGGGGCAACTTTTAACTACTTTTAATTACGCAATCGTCTCGTTAAAATGTCTACACATTGATAAAACGGATCGATCTCAATGAACTCGTATGATTAGCAGAGATCGCCCTCCAGCGGCGAACCATTGCAATTAAGAAGTTTTCTAAACGGTTATTACGTAATGAAGCCTCATTTACTAAAATCACGCGACTGCGATTTGATACAACGCGGTGTTTCGAAACGATTGATTCGGTTTTATGAAACCGCCCATCGTTACCATGTATCATCGGCCTAAAGTAGTAGTTATGATTATGTTATCATATATTATCATTCGATTCCATCGCTATTTTTATTAATTAAACCATATTTCACGCTCTCCCCGTAGGATCCCGCTCAAGCATGTCCGAAACGGTGAAGTATGTGGACGATGAGCACAAGACCATCTTTCTGAAGCTACTTAACGAGCAGCGCTTGGAGGGCGAGCATTGCGACATCGCCGTGGTGGTAGAAGACGTGAAGTTTAGAGCGCATCGCTGTGTGTTAGCGGCGTGCAGCAACTACTTCAAGAAGCTGTTTAAGAAGCACGAAGTGGACAGTTCGTCCGTCATCGAGATCGACTTCATCCGCTCGGATATCTTCGAGGAGGTGCTGAACTACATGTACACCGCCAGGATCTCGGTGAAGAAGAAGGATGTGAATCTAATGATGTCCTCGGGACAGATCCTCGGCATACGCTTTCTAGACAAACTCTGCTCGCAAAAACGCGACATGTCGCCGGACGAGAAACACGACTCCAGGAATGCAAAGTTCCCATACGATGTGGTTAAAATGGATCCGCCGCTGAGTCAAGACAGCGACGTACAAGTGCTCGGAGACATCGTAGAGGAGCCTCAAGCCGATCACGATTCGGATAAATCGCCGAATAATGCGTTACGAGTCAGGAGGCCATTTTGAAGGAGCTCGCGCAAGAGGAGGTGCACAAAGTGAGCTGCTACGATCAAGACGTGGAAGCAATGGACGGAGAACCCAAAGAGTGTGCGGCGTTCGCCGAGAGCATGGGCGATGTTAAAGACGAGCAGCCGCCGGGATGGACCACGGCCGCCGCCGATATGAAGTTCGAGTATCTACTCTACGGCCATCGCGATCAGCTAGCGTGCCAAGTTTGCGGAAAGAGCTTCGTCGACGAAAACCGCTTGAGAAAACACGAGAAACTACACTCGGCCGACCGGCCGTTCGTCTGCGAGATCTGCACCAAAGCCTTCACCACTCAGGCGCATTTAAAGGAGCACTTGAAGATCCACACGGGCTTCAAACCGTATCGCTGCGACGCCTGCGGGAAGTCGTTCATCCGCGCGCCGGATCTGAAGAAACACGAGCGCGTGCACAGCAACGAGCGGCCGTTTAGCTGCCAGATGTGCGAGAAGGCCTTCAAACACAAGTCGCACCTGAAGGACCACGAGCGACGCCACCGAGGAGAGAAGCCCTTCGTGTGCGGCTCCTGCACCAAGGCCTTCGCCAAAGCCTCCGACCTGAAGAGACACGAGAACAACATGCACAGCGAGCGCAAACAGCTGCAGAGCGAAACCGAGCAGCTCCAGGCCGCAGCCATGGCCGCCGAGGCCGAGCAGCAGCTGGAGTCCATCGCATGCTCATAATTCACATCGAAAATCGTATATAAATCCATGCTTCGTGATTTGTGGATCGATTCTGAGCATGCTTTTGAACAGTACTGCACTGCATGCTTTAGAAACAGACTTCCGTAGTGTACTATTTTCACACTATGTACTTAGTATACTAAACATGATTCTTTAGTGCTTCTGAGTGTACTCTGTGACACACCTGAGTGTACTAGTTAATGAAAGAGTGTACTACAAGTCCTGACTAAATACATGTTTTAATAGATACACTGATTTATTTAAAGTAAGTGGTTGCAAACTATTTATTTGAGATGCATTTAATTACAAAATATATGTTGAAAGTTAGTCAACTAAATTTGTTTATTTAAATGTAACTGAAATAAATTATTTGCAACTACTTGCCTTTAAAATATTGAGTAAATTAAATTGATTATTTTAGTGTAGTATGTTAAAAGCACATGTGTTCATATTCGTGGTGTCCCCAAATAGCACGGTTGAGTTGGTCTTATGAAGTACTATAGAATCATTTTAGTGTACTAAGTACATAGTGTGAAAATAAAGCACTTTATGTACATTATGAAGTGTACTTTTGTTATTCCACACACACACACACACACACACTACTTGAACATAAAATAATACACACACAGACACTCACGCACACACACTCACACAGACAGACAGACATATTCACACGCACTCTCACACACACACACACAGACAGACAGACATATTCACACACGCACACACACACAGACATATTCACACACGCACTCACACTCACACATGCGCTCACACACAGACATTCACACAGACATTCACACACACACACACACACACACACACACATATTCACACACTCACACACGCACTCACACACACACATTCACACACACACACAAACACACACACCACTTGAACATAAAATAATAATTCATCCATTTAGAAAAGACTGATGTGAATTACAAAGGAGTTCATAGTGAGCTGTGTTTACATTAACCTCGCGTCATAAAGCCGAGGTTCAATCAGATTTAACCTCTTACACGACACGCGCTCGTCTTCGAGAGCATGAGAGAGAGTTTAAACCCAGATCAGCACACCACTAAACTCAGAATCGATCCAGGAACCACGACACACTCATTTTTTATCTTCTAATCTTAGAACATGATTTACGCTGACTTTCGTGGTTTCTTTTAAATGTTGTACAGTTGATACCAAATGTATTTGAGTATGGCAGCTGACGGACGCTGAGTTGTTCTTGGCCTGCGTGAACCGGACACATGGACGTTTGTGATGGAGCACGCTTCGGGTCAGTCGGTCCATGCGTTTGTGACGCGTCACACATCCAGATATAGTTGCTGTAATTAAAGACTGGTCAATCATTGCTTGTTTGACTCTTGTGCTTTCCTCAGCAGCTGATCGCACGAGTTACTCCAGTCATTTCAACTTTATTACGACCGTGCACTTTAGACTTTCTACTATCTATAGGTGCCTTTGCATCTCCATGTCTACTAACTCTCTGTAGGGTGGGTTTAGGGTTAGTTGACATGTACTCGCAGCGTTTCTCATACTCAGTATGTTGAGGACCCATCAAAATAAAGTGTTAGAAGTCTACTAATGACTGCTATTGATGTAGTTACTGATAGTATAGTGTCTGAGTTTCTCTGGTTAACTGCTGGTTGGTCAAACTAGTTCTTATGATCTCGAATCGAGGCCTGAAATGTTTTTAAATCAGAACTTAGTCTTAAAGGCGTGGCGTTAAATATTGCATGTGTTTTTATTGATATCTATAAACATCCTTAAATCAAGATGTTTGACGCAAATATAATGCATTAAATATTTTCTGAGAAATGCAACAAAACTACAGCACAGACATACACACGCAAACACACTACTGCACAAACACACACGCATACACACACTACGCGCGCGCACACACAACACACTACAGCGTGCGCACACACGCATGCACAGACACACAACATCCAGATATAGTTGCTGTAATAAAACAAAACTACAGCACAGACACACACATATAACACACTACAGCGCGTACACACATGCATGCTCACACTACAGCGCGCCCACAGACACACATAACACTACAGCGCGCGCACACGCATGCACAGACATAACACACTTCAGCGCGCGCACACACACGCATATAACACACTACAGCGCGCACACACATGCATGCTCACACTACAGCGCGCGCACAGACACACATAACACACTACAGCGCGCGCACACACATGCACAGACATATAACACACTACAGCGCGCACACACATATCACACTACAGCGCGCGCACGCATGCGCAGACACACATAACACAACAGCGCGCGCACACGCACACAGTTGGTCAAACTAGTTCTTATGACAGTCTAAAAAAGTCTTAAAGCGGTGGCATTAAATATTGCTTATTTAATGTTTTTTAAAATATCTCTAAACATCCTTAAATCAAGATGAATATAACACATTAAATATTTTCTGAGAAATGCAACAAAACGAGTAAATGTCTGTCTGGGGAAATAAAGCTGGTTTGAATTAAGGAACATTTTAAGGCTCATTAGCATATACCTGTTCTCTCTCAATTATAAACTTCATTCAATCAATTTATTATCAAACAATACCTAGATTTAAGAAT
The DNA here is from genome assembly GCA_027564155.1 of Gymnocypris eckloni scoliostomus. Classification (NCBI taxonomy): domain Eukaryota; kingdom Metazoa; phylum Chordata; class Actinopteri; order Cypriniformes; family Cyprinidae; genus Gymnocypris; species Gymnocypris eckloni. The sequence goes on along the minus strand of CM050436.1, from coordinate 25,223,024 downwards.
CTTCAGACAAAACAAAGAAACAACCTCAGTTACCATGTGATTAGAATTTACTTCTGTATTCTATTCTAAAGATGGTTTAAAGGTGATTTAGGAGGTCAGAGGCTTCACTAATATTACTTGCTCTTATAATTATCTTCATGGAATCCTGTTAAAATGATTATTTATGCATCACATTATAGCTATTATAAAGATGTATTATTGGTTTGCACGTCACTGGGTTTCCTCTAGTGAAGGGAATCCACAACATGCATGCTTTTACTGTAAAATATGTCTAAATGTTATTATTTTCCATGCAATAATCAGAAACCCCCCCTCCAGATGTTCTGGAGATTCGTCGAGGTGGATGAAGGTGGGTGCACGTGCACGAGCTCTTGATGTCCAGGAGCGCACGTGCACGAGCTCTTGATGTTATATTTATCTTCATGGAATCCTGTTAAAATGATTATGTATGCATCACATTATAGCTATTATAAAGATGTATTAGTGGTTTGCACTTCACAGCTGGGTTTATTCCAGCAGGTGTCGCTGTGTCTGATTGCCAGAGCAACTTAAGTCCTTTCAGGTGTGACAGGTGACATGCATTCTGTGAGAAGCCCTCAGGTACGTCCCAGTCACTGTAACGCGTTGAGTTCAGACCGGTTCTGCTGCAGGTGCTTGACTACACTGCTTTACTGTCCTTGTAGAGACTTGTGCAGAAAGCACGGACTTACAGGATGAAGCTGGAAAAGGAGAAACACGACAGAAGGTCAGAAAGAGGTTTAATCATGACTCGAGCAGACAGAGATGTGGCATGTTGACCTGACTCCGATCTTTGGTGTGTCAGAGAGAAGAAGAAGAAGAAGAAGAAGAGCGAGAGAAGGACGAACACAAGGTACAGTGATCTCGACAGAAGATGATTAATGAAGAGGAGGTGTGTGATGATTGTGTTATTAACAGATGAAGCAGTCAGACAGCCGATCTGGAGTCAGCAGGTGCGTGTGTAACATGCTCAGATAACTGTATCGTTACATTATGAGCGTTATTCCAGAATGTTCAGCATGCATAGAAAAAAACATGGCTATGCAAACGTCAAAGTAACGAGCAATGATTTTTTTTCTTAGTAAAATATTTTTTAAAACATGAGTGTTACTTTTAAATGTTCTCTGAATGCTCAAAATGTCCTGCTTTTTCCCTAGTTATGAGGTTTAGGAAACATTCAATTTTATAATGTTTTTAACATTATGGGAGTGTTGCTTTAAATGTTTTCTGAACATTCTGAAATTTGTAACATTTACAAAACATTAGATGGACATCCAACTAGACCGTTACACACACACTCATGCACACACACACACACACGCATGCACACAACGCATGCACACACACACACACACACACACACACTACAGCACACACATGCATGCGCAGACACATAACACTACAGCACACACGCATGCACAGACACACACACACACACACACACACACTACAACACACACACTACAGCGCGCACACACACACGCATGCACAAAACACACTATAGCACACACAAACACACACGCATGCGCAGACACACAACACACACACACACACACACACACACACGCATGCACAGACACACACATACACACACGCATGCACAGACACACACACACACACACACACACGCATGCACAGACACACACTCACACACACACACACAGCACACACAAAAATCCATGAACAAAGTATAAATATTGCATGCTGCTATACAGTTTTGAGCGCGTTATTAAAGAGCAGATACGGTTGAATGGAAATGGTTAGCATGCCTGTAAGAGTGTTAGTCCATAACGTTGAGAGAAGCGTGTCGTGTGACGTTCCTGAGTTTCAGCAGCGCAGTGAACAGAGACGCAGGAGATGCCGACACACACGAGGCGAGCGCTCACCTTTCACTTCAACTATATCACAAATACACCTTTCAATCTACACATGTTTAACTTTCCATCTTCATTTTGCAGGATGTCAAAGTAGACCCTGAAGAAAGGCAAGATATCCCAAAGCAATGAAAAATATTAGCTGCATGATGAAATTAACTTTCTAAAGGGAGAATATGGAAACGGAGAAATAGTGTACTGTCTCTTTAAATCAGAAATGACGGACAGCAGAAATCCGGTTCTCCAGAAATCAACAACAACAAAGAGAAGGTGTTTGGATTCGACTTTCTTTATACAGCTATATTTGTAGCAATAACCAACAATACATTGCATGGCTCAAAAATATCAAATGTTCTCTTATGAGAAAATTATTAGGATTTTAAGAGCACATGAAGATATTTACTACCAGAAACGTAATTATTGATTAAAATGTGCATTAACAACTTTTAAAGGTGTTTTCTCAATATTTCAAAAGTTTTGGCACCCTCAGATTCCATATTTTCAAATATTGTCCAACCCATACATGATTTATCCAGCGTTCATATGACTGGTGTTGTGCTCCATGGTCACGTTTGTGGTGAATATTATTTAATATTTAATATCTTGTGATTGATTCTCAGACACGCTGTAAAAGCAGCAAGGAGCGTCATAATCATAAGCAGAAGAGCGAGCGGACCGCAGACTCAAACCAGGTGTGTGTGACCGCAATAACACTAATAATATTAATATATACTCATGTAACTAATAATATTACAGCTACTATCCATAAAACAGCTGATGCCTCGACAAATTTAAATCCAAGAACTCCTAGATTTATTTTCTATCATTTTCACAACGCATATGAAATATGAATATCCTTGCATTCTGCAGATGATGTATTTATGGATTTTGTCAGGAGAAGATTTAACCACACGTTGCAAAAAATGATTTTATTAATACTAAATTAAGTCTTATTTTCTGAAATAAAAATCAAAATTATATTAGTTTTGCATAAAACGAGTACAAATATCAGCATCTGTTTGTCCCAACTGTGAGTTTAGTTCTACTTCAAAAACACGTCTACTGCTGTTGAAAAATAATACAACTAAAAAATGTTTTAAAGAAATAATCACAAAATATTTTATTTTAACTAGTAAGTCCCCTTTATTTGCCAAAAATGTTTGTTTAATTTTCATTAATTATGAATTAAATAAATCGGCAGATACTCATCATTTTTGGTATCGTATCGGCAGATACTCATCATGTTTGGTATCGAGCCAGCCCTAATGCTCTTTATTGAACCATAAAGGTTCTTCTATGGCATCGTGAAGCTCCTGTATTTATATTTAAATGTTTAATTTTCATTAATTATGAATTAAATCAATGTGTTATGCCTTCATCTGATAACCAGTAAAATTGAAATACACATGAGGGCAAAAAAAACATTCATAAGGTTACTGTAAAAATTCATAAAAATGGTTTGTATGCATTCAAATAAAACCTGTCTAACAATAAAACATAAGGTGAGAAACATTTCATTTTTAATAAATTAATGTTAAATTGCATAAGTTTTTAATTAGACATGCTTTTTGATTAATAAAATTTAATTTGACCATTAGAAAAAAATTAAATGGAACTTAGGGAAAAGTAATGACTTCATAGGGACCTATATATAATTGCCCCCCACCAATGTTCAAGACATGGTTATGGCCTTGATGTTATTGGGGAAGATATGTAACGTTTCCAGAAAGTATTAATATTCCTTTAAAGTGTGAATCTGAGGCACCGGTCCAGATAAAGAAGAAGAGAGCCAAAGATGGAAAGAGTCCAGAGAAAGACGGAGAGAGGGATCCGGCGGAGAAGAAGAGGAAAAACACCGCTTCTGAACACGACCAGAAGAAGAAGAAGAAGAAGGACGAGGAGGAGTCGGAGAAGTGGAAGTGGTACGTGTGCGCTGGTTTCCTTCAGGTAGTCTTTACCGGAGTTCAAGCTCGTGCAATAGACTTAACTTCATTTAAAAATAAACGTAAAGAATAAATAGTCAGGACTAATTAAATCAGATTTATGGAAACTCGTTTTTACCACAGAATTAAAATTTAAAGAGACAGTGCGCCTTTTTACCTCAGAACAGCGTTGGGAAAGTTATTGTTATTATCTGAGCGTTGTACAGACCTGTGATGAAAACGACCTTCCGTTAATCTTGTGTTGGGCTAATTTTGTTTTAATTTCTTTAATTTAGAGTTCGTTACAGAGTGAATTCCTGTTTGTGAATATCGAATTGCATTATATACATGTGCTATTGCACTTTTAATTTATAAAAATGAATATAGTAATATATTTTTATATAATAGTGATTGAAGCATTGACTGTAAAAAAAAAAAAATGGACGTGACGTCACCTGTCGGTTTTTGAAGCTGAAAGTGGGCGGAGCCATTTTGGCAGTGCGTCACTCCCGGCTAATCAAAAATGGGTAAAAAGACAGGAGGTGGGAGGAGCTGGTTGCTGAAACCACGCCCACCTAGTGCGGCAGCGGCAATCCATCTGTCACACCAAGTGACCACGCCCTTAATTATGCAGAACTTTAAGGCTTAATATAATTTAAGCAGATGAGTTATAAAAATCCCCCTCTCAAAGTTATCACGAAGGGGAAAAATAGCGATATAGACCAAAACCACTTTTGTACCAGGATGTAAACTATGGGATTGACTCCATTTTGGAGCTAGTCGATGAATTAGTGTTAGTCGCGTCCGTGTCGGCTTCACGAGAGCGAGCGGGAGGTTGCCGCTTGACGTAACGTGCGCGGAGCAGTAATCAGCTGTGATTGGTCGGACACGCACACGCCGCACACTCCCGGAAGCGCGTCGGTGTCGAGAGTGCGCATGCGCACACGAGCACATGTCTGTCCGTCTGCAGGGAATGAAAACATGTTCGCGGTTCATTTGGCGATTCATTAATATTTCAGCGGGACGTAATAACGTTTCCTCTGTCAGATATTATTATGCAGGAGCCGCTGCCGCCAAAACTAGGTCAGCTCGCGACTTTAAACATCATTTCACACGAGTTCAGACCCTTCCAGATTCATATTCATGAGTAATATTAATAATTATCAGTGTTATCACGCCGCGTTTGTGACCCGATGCTCGCTGCATAACTATAAAATAAGTCATAATTTATATAAATGATTTTTTGCAATAACATGCTGAACTTCACTTTAAACAGAATTATTGTGTAATAAGATCATATTATTTGGAAGAAACCGTTTATTAGATATTAACCTTAACTCTTGAAAATGATTAAGTTGTAATTTATCAAAAATATGAATTTATGATGATTATTAAACATAATTAATAGTGCTGTCAAACGATTAATCACATCCAAAATAAGTTATTGTTTACATAATGTGTATTTATTATAAATACAAACACATGCATGTTTATATTTAATATTTTTATATATTAACTATATAATATAAGAATATGAATGTATAAATATACTGTATGTGTATTATATATACATAATAAATATTCACAGTACATAATGTAAACAAACCTTTTATTTTAGATGTGATTAATCACGATAATTAATTGTTGATTTTAATAATCATTAATGCATGATTTGTATATATTTATTAAACTAGCATAAGTGTTTGAAAAGCTTGAATCTGCAGATATAGCTGCTGTGCATTATATTGACTGTGTTGTTATTGTTTGTTCAGGTGGGAAGAAGGAAAGTCATCAGACACTCAGAAATGGAGAAGTTTGGAGCATAAAGGACCATATTTCCCCCCCGAGTATGAGCCGCTGCCGGATGATATCTGCTTCTATTACGCAGGTAACGGTTATTGATAGAGATTCATACGCTACAGGATTCACAGAAACAGAAACACAATACATCACGTATGAAACTAAGCTCTACTGGAGACTATAGAGTTATTGTTCAGTGTTAATGTTACATCAGATGACCGGATTTCATGACATGTCTGGGTGTGTGTGTGTGGGACACGTGTGTGACGTGTGTGTGTGTGTGTGTGTGGTGCGTTGGTTGCGTGCGTGATGTGTGTGTGTGTGTGACGTGCATGTGTATGATGTGTGTGTGATGTGTGTGTGTGACGTGTGTGTGTGTGTGTGTGTGTGTGTGTGGTGCGTTGGTTGTGTGCGTGCGTGCGGGTGTGTGTGTGTTCAGGTCAGCTGGTGAAACTCAGTTCTGCTACGGAGGAGATCGCCACCTTCTACGCTAAGATGCTGGATCACGAATACACCAGTAAAGAAGTGTTTCAGAACAACTTCTTCAGCGACTGGAAGGAGGTCAGAACAGCATCTGCTATTAGAGAATTATTAAACATAAGTTCAATTTTATTTGTAGATTTTCTGTTTCCACCTTAAATTAAAATTGTATTTTAAATAAAATGTCACACAATTCTTTGGATGAGTGTGTGCTTAATTAATAAACGAGAAATTATTTATTTATATTTTTTATATTTTTTTATTTTTTTAGTGCTTCAAGTTGAGCGAATGTTTATTTTATTTAAAGTAATGACATTGTTTTAATTTATTTACTTTAGTTTTTAGTACTTCAGGTTAAACTAGCTGAAACTAAATAATTGTACTTTTTATTTATTACATATAATATTTATTTCAAGTTATGCATTTTCATAAAAAAAAATGTAAGCTATTTTATTACCTAAGTTAACTCTAGGTTAGTACTTAAAAAAAAAATCTATTTTTTTAAAATATTTAATTTCAGTTAATGTCTCTTATTTCAAGAATAGTGTGTGTAATTTTTAAACTGTGTTTAGTTAGTTGCTGATGATGAATAACCCTGAGTGTAGAGCAGAGTGTGGTCAGATGTGCATCATGTGATGAATGAACAGAATTGAGTCGAGTTGTTGTTTAGGAAATGACTGAAGACGAGCAGAAGCTGATCGAGACGCTCTCCGAGTGTGACTTCAGTCAGATCCAGAAGTATTTCGTTGAGAAGTCGGAGGAGCGTAAGAACATGACGAAGAGGAGAAGCAGGTTCGTCTGGATCTCTGGGCTCCTGTTGATCTGCTGGACGTCAGTCTGACTCTAGATGTGTCTCAATCAGGTCCTGAAGGAGGAGTCCAGCCGGCTGATGGAGGAGTACGGCTACTGTCTGCTGGACAGACACCGCGAGAAGATCGGGAACTTCAAGCTGGAGCCGCCGGGTCTGTTCCGCGGCCGAGGAGAACATCCCAAGATGGGCAAACTGAAGAAACGCATCCAGCCGGAGGACGTGACCATCAACTGCAGCCAGTGAGAGAGTCGCACACAGACACAGACGCTCACAGACACAGACACTCACAGACACAGACGCTCACAGACACAGACGCTCACACAGACACAGGCGCTCACACAGACGCTCACAGAAGCTCACACAGACACAGACGCTCACAGACACAGACGCTCACAGACGCTCACAGACACAGACGCTCACACAGACACAGACGCTCACACAGACACAGACGCTCACACAGACACAGACGCTCACAGACAAACGCTCACACAGACACAGACGCTCACACAGAGATGCTCACACAGACACAGACGCTCAGACAGACACAGACGCTCAGACAGACACAGACGCTCAGACAGACACAGACGCTCAGACAGACACAGACGCTCAGACAGACACAGACGCTCAGACAGACACAGACGCTCAGACAGACACAGGCGCTCAGACAGACACAGGCGCTCAGACAGACACAGGCGCTCAGACAGACACAGGCGGCTCAGACAGACACAGGCGCTCAGACAGACACAGGCGGCTCAGACAGACACAGGCGGCTCAGACAGACACAGGCGCTCAGACAGACACAGGCGCTCAGACAGACACAGGCGCTCAGACAGACACAGGCGCTCAGACAGACACAGGCGGCTCAGACAGACACAGACGCTCACACAGACACAGGCGCTGACACAGACGCTCACACAGACACAGACGCTCACACAGACAGACACACGCAGACGCTCACACAGACAGACACACTGCAGACGCTCACACAGACGCTCACACAGACACAGACGCTCACACAGACACAGACGCTCAATAATAATAATTAGAATAATATGATTCATTAAAATATGGTTTAAGAAGAATGGTTTTCTTTTAATCAGTGTTGAAACCTTTACAGCAAAACAAATTAGGGCTGTAAAAAATGAATGTAAAATAAAAATCCACATTCGAATGCAAAAACGCAAAATCACATTTATTCTAATAAAGTCAGAATAGTGAGTATATCTTGCAATTCTTCTAAAAAAAACGTGTTTCCATAGATTTCTCAGAGCCCTATTATTTATTTAAATTAAGTTTTTGTGAATTCTGTTATTTAGATATCCTTTTTAATGATTCAAATTAGATTTAAACATTATAACAGAATCCAGAGTTTAGAGAGAAGTGGCGCTGAGGTGTTTGGTTTCTCATCGATCGCTCCTGACGTCTGGTTTTCTCTCGGCAGAGACTCGAAGATCCCGGCGCCCCCTGCAGGCCACCGCTGGAAGCGCGTGCAGCACGATAACACGGTCACATGGCTGGCGTCGTGGCTGGAGAACATTCACGGACGACCCAAATACATCATGCTGAACCCCAGCTCCAAACTCAAGGTGCGTCTGCGCTCCATTCCTTCAGAAAACAAGAGTATTATGCTTACGTATTGTGTGCTCCTTTCAAGCAACTTTCAGTTTTTGTTCTGAAAACAAGACAATAATTCTTACTTGTCTAGAAAATCCTTCTTGATTTAATTTTTTTTTTATATTTTGGCTAGACAAAAGTAAGAAAAGCATTTTTTTTGCAGTGTAGCTTTAAATATGCAACTTAACAAATGCATTAATGTGACTAGCTGGATATGAACTAATGCAAATAGAAATTACATTGCATGTTTTTGTGTTTAACTGGGACCGCGTATGAAAATTAGCCATTGGCTAAATTCAGTACAATGCATGGAAATATTTGTTAAAATTGTACATGGTCCCTTTTCAAAGATTTTTTTTTAATAATAGATGGTAACAATTGTGACATTAAACATTTGGGACGTACTTACATGTGTTTGGGTTGCAAAAATATTTGTATTTATTCTGTCTTATTTTAAATGTCTAAACATTCTTTCATCAAGATGCATTACTTGGGAAGACTTAAGATATTAGATTTGTTTTTTGAAAAAAATATAAATTTTATAAGCATTTGCTTAAAGCAAGGCCAATGGTGCACGACAAATCGTAATTTGATTTATACTAGATTATTTAGCTTATCCCATTTGCCGATATTTTAGCTCGTTTTAAGCAAAAACCAACATAATATTGATATTTGTTTCAGAAAATGACACATCTGAAGTCAAGTAAATTCGTCTTGGTTTAGTATAAATATCTAAGTAAGAGAATAATGTTTTGCATTGTTGATAGCAAACATACTGCTGTCCTTTCTCTTCTAATGCAGCATCTAGTCAACTAATTATATAATAATTAATGATATGCAAACATGCACTAAAGCTGATTGTAAAGGGCTTTTTGTGTACAGCAATACACAAAGCGCTAGTTACATTTTTGTCGATAACGATAGTTCCGCCGATCAATTATCGGTGTCGATTAATCGGGAAAAGCGATTAATCGGTCGACCTCTAACGAGGAAGGTGATGATGACTGTCGACCTCTAACGAGGAAGGTGATGACTCGGTCGACCTCTAACGAGGAAGGTGATGATGAGGGTCTGTGTTCAGGGCGAGAAGGACTGGCAGAAGTACGAGACGGCGCGGAGGCTGAAGATGAAGGTGAACTCCATCAGAAAACAGTACAGACGCGACTGGAAATCCAGAGAGATGAAGAGCCGACAGAGAGGAGTCGCCATCTACTTCATCGACAAGGTCACGCTCTCTCACTGCTGATCATTTAATTACAGAAAACATAGTTCATTAATGCCCAGACCTGTCTCAGATCTCACCCTGATGCTGATGATCATGATGCTGCACAACTGACTGTGTGATGAAGCGGTTAAATGAGCCTAAAATTCAAGATATGCACGCAAAAATATTTATATTCTTATATTTAGTTTAGCAATATCACACCAGCAAAAGTGCTGTTTTTCCCCAAAATATCTACTCCACTGCAAATATGAGATTTATTTCATACAAGAAGTTAATGTTGTTACACTTTAGTCTGTTGCTAGTTAAAATAGTTCTGAACAAGTCTCTGATCAACACATTAATTACTGAACGAATCTGTTGAATGAATGATTCAGTGACTCATTCTTAAAGACCGTTTCACATTTGAATTAATTTAATTGGAACGACTCGCTCATTAAGCCACCTGCTGACCATTTTAGTTTCATCTTTAGTATATAGTCATTTTTGATATTTCAACATGTGTAACATAAAATACTGATTTATTTCCATTATTTATGCAATGTTGAATACAATATGTGTCCCTGGAGCACAGACGCAGTCATAAGCAGCACAGCTATATTCGATTAAGATTAATTGATTGGCCTGTCATGTAATTAATTAGATAACGTTTAAAGTGCCCCTATTATGGGTTATGAAAGTTTCGTATTTTGGGAGTTCCCAACAACAGGTCATGCAAGGTCAAAAAACACTTTTATTGTTTTATTATATGCATTTATTACATTATTTGCTCAACGACTCCCAAACGATTCATTTTTCCAAACCCCTCCTTTGTGTGACTCTAATCTGTGCTGATTGGTCGATTTCATTTAAAGCAGAGCTCAGTGTTACTTTGTGTACAGCGTTACCGTGGAAACAGATATTTGTAATACTGCAAAAAGTGGGCGGGAATATGCTAATGTTTCATGTTGATGTCAAACAGGGATTCGTTTTAAAAATGACACGTTTCAATGATTCAGAGTCGACTCTTTCTTTTGAGAGACGATACATTTATACACGAAACACTTTCAGATGTTTTCATTCACTTACACACTGCATGGAAGCTCATTTTCACTTTAATCGCTTGACAGCCCGTGTGTGTGTGTGTGTGTGTTCAGCTGGCGCTGCGAGCGGGGAACGAGAAGGACGAGGATTCGGCTGATACGGTGGGCTGTTGCTCTCTGCGAGTCGAGCACATCACGCTCCACCGGCGTCTGGACGGAGAGGAACACGTCGTGGAGTTCGACTTCCTCGGAAAAGACTCCATCCGCTACTACAACAAAGTGCCAGTGGAGAAACAGGTCAGACCGCTTTTTCTAGAGACGTGATTGTATCGGCTGTGTTTGAGTGTGTCGTGATTGTATCGGCTGTGTGTAAGTGTCGTGATTGTATCGGCTGTGTGTAAGTGTCGTGATTGTATCGGCTGTGTTTAAGTGTGTCGTGATTGTATCGGCTGTGTTTAAGTGTCGTGATTGTATCGGCTGTGTTTAAGTGCCGTGATTGTATCGGCTGTGTTTAGTGTGTCGTGATTGTATCGGCTGTGTTTAAGTCGTCGTGATTGTATCGGCTGTGTGTAATGTGTCGTGATTGTATCGGCTGTGTTTAAGTGTATTTGATTGTATCGGCTGTGTTTAAGTGCGTCGTGATTGTATCGGCTGTGTTTGAGTGTGTCGTGATTGTATCGGCTGTGTTTAGAGTGCGTCGTGATTGTATCGCTGTGTTTGAGTGTGTTGTGATTGTATCTGTATCGGCTGTGTTTAAGTGCTGCCGTGATTGTATCGGCTGTGTGTTGAGTGTCGTGATTGTATCGGCTGTGTTTAAGTGCGTCGTGATTGTATCGGCTGTGTTTGAGTGTGTCGTGATCGCATCAGCTGTGTTTAAGTGTGTCGTGATTGTATCGGCTGTGTTTAGTGTCGTGATTGTATCGGCTGTGTTTAAGTGTGTCGTGATTGTATCGGCTGTGTTTAAGTGTGTCG
>CM050436.1:25203789-25206289 GCA_027564155.1 Gymnocypris eckloni scoliostomus | reverse complement strand
GCTCTGCAGTGAATGGGTGCCGTCAGAATGAGAGTCAATGCATGCGCTGCGGTGAATGGGTGCCGTCAGAATGAGAGTCAATGGATGCCCTGCAGTGAATGGGTGCCGTCAGAATGAGAGTCAATGGATGCCCTGCAGTGAATGGGTGCCGTCAGAATGAGAGTCAATGGATGCGCTGCAGTGAATGGGTGCCGTCAGAATGAGAGTCAATGGATTCCTGCAGTGAATGGGTGCCGGCAGAATGAGTCAATGGATGCGCTGCAGTGAATGGTGCCGTCAGAATGAGAGTCAATGGATGCTCTGCAGTGAATGGGTGCCGTCAGAATGAGAGTCAATGCATGCGCTGCGGTGAATGGGTGCCGTCAGAATGAGAGTCAATGGATGCCCTGCAGTGAATGGGTGCCGTCAGAATGAGAGTCAATGGATGCCCTGCAGTGAATGGGTGCCGTCAGAATGAGAGTCAATGGATGCCCTGCAGTGAATGGGTGCCGTCAGAATGAGAGTCAATGGATGCGCATTTCTCCAAACCTGATGACTCCTCCTGATCTCAGATGATATTTTTTGGCATATTCTAATTTTGTCTGAGCTATTTTTTAAGGTTCTTGTCTCTAAGAAAGCTTGGTTGTTTTAGGAACGGATCCCTGAGCGTTTGTGGAAGCCAGAAACACATCTCCTATTGCATCGCTCCAAGAGTTTAGACTGGCTGATCACTCCGGGGTTTATTCCAAGATCCCAAAGGTGCCAAATTCAGCTGGCGAACAGATTCCTTTCTCCAAAACTTCATCTAAAATCAAATCAAATGTTCCTCCGCAGCTTTCTCTCGTCAAGGACAAGCACGCCTCGTCAAATGAGTTCCTTTAGATGCACTGAAACAGATTGACCTCGCAGCTTCTAATTCTCCGTTTCCCTCGACTTCATCTTGCTTTTGCATTTCTAGGGCGCTCGATGCTCTCCGCAGCTAATCAGTCTCCGAACAAGGATTTCTCCCGCTGTTTATCCTGCGGATTAGTCCATCCGAACAGAACTCATCTGGGTTCGTCTTCAATGAGCTTTACTGTGCAAATGAGGCTTTGGCTGGAGGCGTGCATTTATCAAACTAAAACCTTTTGTGCCGCCTCCAGACCTTATAGACCGTTCAAAAGTTTGTGAACCCCTTGCAGAATCTGTCAATTTAATCTTAACAAAGAGAGATCATACAAAATGCATGTTGTTTTTTTTATTTAGTACTGATATTTTGAATAAAAGGTTATTACGTTTAGTCCACAAGACAGGAAAAATAGCAGATATTATTAAAATAACCCCGTTCTTAACACTGTGTGTGGATGATCCACGACTGGTTTTTGTTTTGTGACGGTTGTTCATGAGTCTCTTGTTTTGATCTCAGTTAAACCATTCAGAACAAACAACCGGGACCCATGAACAACCGTCACAAAACAAAAGACAGCCGTTGATCATCCACACACAGTAAGTGTACTTCACACACTCTTGAAAGGGGTTATTTTTTGTCTTGTGGACTAAATGTAAACCTCTTATGTAAACTATCTCACTCAGGACAGTGCTAAATAAAATAAGAACATTTTGTTCAAATTACGCACATTTTGGCAGAATCAGCAAAGGGTTCACAAACTTTCAAGCAGCATTGTATATTGAATTAAGCGTCTCATTTCGAGCGTCCGTTGTGAGAATAGAGAAGCAGCCTGGCTGTGAGTTTGGTTTCCAGCGTCTGTCATGAATATTGAACGGCACCAAGCTGTTTCTCGTCCTCACCGAGAGATGAAATGCTGTTGTGAACGTCAGAAGCTAAACTCTGGGTCTGTAAACCCGACAGCTGCTGGGACGTTGGTCTCAAATCAGCTGCGAGTCGTGTTTTTCATGTTTCGGAGGACCGGCTAATGATCCACTCCGGCCTAATAGCAGACACGGAGTCTAGTTTCAGCTCATGCATTTATTATCGTGTCTCACGAAGCCACCGTCTTCCTCTGCTTCTGTAAATGCTTGGGTCAGTGACCTCGGTGACCTCTGACTGACCGGCACTCGTATACACACAAGCTCAAGCTTTTATTGATTTGTGGAGTGAAACATGGATTTGTGAAATTCATCTTATAAAAGACAAGTTTAAATCATCAAACGCTGCTGATAAACCGCTCTCTGGCTGATGTTTAGAGTGTTTTATTATCTATTGAAACACACAATAATATTTCAAATATCAGTAAGATTAATTTCCCTGCTGAAAAATAGAGATATTGGAGAACAATAAGATTTCCATCACGACCCGACTACACACTCTTTATGTGATGGTCAGACAGATCATACACAACATAATCATAATACTAATCATACACCGCATACTGTTGTCCATGTTTCAGGATGTGTTGGGATGGATCCGTGTGAGATTCAGAATTAATGACTGTGTGTTAAACTGCTTTCAAGAGTTCCTGATTGTTTCAGAAGTCATTAAAATGAAATACAAGAGACGAGTAAAATATTCATAAGATATGAA
>CM050436.1:25183789-25198789 GCA_027564155.1 Gymnocypris eckloni scoliostomus | reverse complement strand
TGAAAATGTCTTATTTGAATTAATTGTTTGGTCTTTTAGTTTGTAATTTGTTTCTCTTGACTTTAAAAAGCTTTTAAACTGAAGCAGAGGTTCGTTCGTATCTTAAAAAAGATTACTTTAAATGATTAATAAATTCACTAATTAAAACGAGTACAAACCCTGAGGAGCCGTCAGCTCCTAAAACAATCGTTTTTATTTCAGATATGATTATTTTATCTGCTTATATTAATATCCCAAACCAGGGGCTTGATCTGCATCCGTTTGTGTTTCTAGTTCACACACGTGTCTGAGCCGAACGCAGAAACACACGACGACAGACCGTTCAAATAAAACCCGAAGCTGAAAAATACAGAAGCTTCTGACAGAAGAATGATTAATTGATGAAGTGCCATGTTCGCTGAAGTGAAAGTCTGTATAATACATAACATTGTACTCCTCCATCCCTCCCTCCCTCCCTCCATCATCCCTCATCCTCCATCCCTCCCTCCCTCCTCCATCATCCTCTCCCTCCTCCATCCCTCCGTCCTCCCTCCATCATCCCTCCTCCGTCCCTCCTCCTCCATCATCCCTCCGTTCCTCCATCCTCCGTCCTCCCCTCCTCCATCATCCTCCGTCTCCTCCCTCCATCATCCTCCGCTCCCTCCATCCGTCCGTCCCTCCCTCCATCATCCCTCCGTCCCTCCCTCCATCATCCCTCCTCCTCCTCCATCATCTCTCCCTCCTCCCTCCTCCATCATCCCTCCCTCCCTCCCTCCATCATCCCTCCGTCCTCCATCCCTCCGCCCCTCCCTCCATCATCCCTCCGTCCCTCCCTCCATCATCCCTCCCTCTCCTCCCTCCATCATCCTCCTCCCTCCCTCCATCATCCCTCCATCCATCATCCGTCCCTCCATCCCTCCCTCCATATTTTTGAATGCGATAATTATTTGACAGCACTGATATATATTCAGCTTATTAAAGAAAATGACCCTTATGACTGTTTTTGTGCTCCAGGGTCACATATTACAACTAAATCATAACCTAATCAAGATATCGTTGGACAGATTAATTTATGACGAGTGCACCTGACCTTTATCAAACAGTCCATAAATCAAATATCAATTGAAATCTTAAAACCTCCAAATTCATCTTGTGAAACCCATTTTAACATCAGACATTGCATTTCCATCAAAATCATATTAGAACGTGTTTCGCTCATGAATTATTATAAGATATTATAACTGTGTTAAAGTGGCAGTGTAAGGGTTAAAGCTCATCTCTGAATAGTGTTTGTTGAAGGCCAGCGCGCCGAAGCTGCGAGATGAGCTTTTCTGATGGATTCATCTCTTTCATGTGCGCCCCCCCGCCGGCGCTCGGGAGACCGGGAAGCATGTAATGCAATGTTAATGCGTTGGAGTTGGGTCTGAATTATTGATGTGCGGGCCGGCTCCAGTAAGCGGGCGGACACGTGTACAGGAGCTCTCTGAGTGATTGAGATTAAATCAAAGCCGCTCTATAATCCAGGAACTGAAGTTATGACAGAATTATGATTCAGAACTGTCTCTGTAAGGATTGATCTGAACATGCAAACTTGAGCGTTTAGCGTAGTGTTACTTTTGTATCGTTGTTACACAGTTATAGTCTCTTTTAATATTCACTTTCATTTCTGTTAATATTTTAGATTCAATTTTATGTTTTCACTTTAATTTGAGTTAGTTTCTGTTAATATTTTTTTATTAAATTTTATGTTTTAACTTTAGTTTCTGTTAATATTTGTAATTAGATTTTATGTTTCGATTTTATGTTTTCACTTTAATTTGAGTTTGTTTCTGTTAATATTCTTTAATTAGATTACGTCAGAATTGTCAAAATGGCGATATGAAGTCAAAATTGTCTGATAATCAAAACTGCAAGATATAAATTGCATAAAAAGTAAAATTCGCATAAGTCAAATTGCGATATGAATTCAAAATTGAATGATATAAAGTCAGATTTGCATAAAAGCAAAATTGCGATATGAAGTCAAAATTGTGATATAAACTCAGAATTCCAATTTAGATTTACTCGAGTTTATATCTTGCAATTATCAATCTCAATTTTTATTCTAATTAAGAAGAAAAGTCCAAATTGAGCAAGGTTGCAATGACCTTACCTGTGATAGAAACAGGTTTCCATAATATACAAATATATGACAGAAAAACGATACAAATGAATGGAAAACAACGGTTTGATGTGTTTCTGACTGTATCCGGATCTAGAATGAGACTCGGTGTAGGCTGGGATCGGATCTGATGATTTACAGTGTGTCTGTAGAATAAGAGGAAGATGAAGAGTGTGTCTGTAGAATAAGAGGAAGATGAAGAGTGTGATTTGATTGGTTGAGTCACTGAAAGATGAAGAGTGTGTCTGTAGAATAAGAGGAAGATGAAGAGTGTGTGTGATTTGATTGGTTGAGTCACTGAATGATGAAGAGTGTGTCTGTAGAATAAGAGGAAGATGAAGAGTGTGTGTGATTTGATTGGTTGAGTCACTGAATGATGAAGAATGTGTGTGATTTGATTGGTCGAGTCACTGAATGATGAAGAGTGTGAGGGATTTGATTGGTCGAGTCACTGAATGATGAAGAGTGTGTGATTTGATTGGTCGAGTCACTGAATGATGAAGAGTGTGTGTGATTTGATTGGTCGAGTCACTGAATGATGAAGAGTGTGTGTGATTTGATTGGTTGAGTCACTGAATGATGAAGAGTGTGAGGGATTTGATTGGTCGAGTCACTGAATGATGAAGAGTGTGTGTGATTTGATTGGTTGAGTCACTGAATGATGAAGAGTGTGTGTGATTTGATTGGTTGAGTCACTGAATGATGAAGAGTGTGATTTGATTGGTTTCGATTCACTGAATGATGAAGAGTGTGTGATTTGATTGGTTGAGTCACTGAATGATGAAGAGTGTGTGTGATTTGATTGGTTGAGTCACTGAAGGATGAAGAGTGTGTGTGATTTGATTGGTTGAGTCACTGAATGATGAAGAGTGTGTGTGATCTTGCTTCCAGGCCGAGCGCTGTGGAGTCTGTCGGATCGTGTCTTCGGCGGATCTTCATCATCCTCCGGTGCTGCCGGCTCGGCCCGAGTGTCCGGTGCGTCTGCAGGGAAGCTGGGTCAGCACACGGTGCGAGGTGCGTCCGGGCGTCCTCTTCCTCACCCGACAGCTGACCTTCCACGAGGACGGTCAGACCTGGAGCGGTCAGTACGATCACTTCTCTGACCCCGTCTGCCGTCATCCCAGCTTCAGCATCTGGGCCAGCGGACGCTACAGCCGCGGAGCTCCATCTGCAGCCATCGGGGGCGCCGTGGAGTTCACCTTCACCGGTCAGTGCCATAACACACCGCAAAACTACATTGTACAACAACAGCTTGAGCAAAAACAGCTGATTTCTGAGTTGTATAAACTTAAAACTCACAAATCTGCTTGAGCTGGTTTCCTTACATTTGTAAGTTTGCTAAAAAAAATTTTTTACAGTGTAGTGATAAATCTGAATAAATCATATTTCCATTAATGTATGGTTTGGACAATGTTTGAAAATCTGGGATCTGAGGGTGCAAAAAAATCTAAATATTGAGAAAATCATCTTTAAAGTTGTTCTTAGCAATGCATATTAATAATCAAAAATTACGTTTACGATATGAAATATCCTTATCTTAATATCTAATACATTTTGGCATAAAAGAAAAATGATAATTTTGACCCATACAATGTATTGTTGGTTATTGCTACAAATATACCCGTGCTGCTTATGACTTTATAAACATAAATATGCAGATCAGGACAGTATTTGCATACATTTCCAGAACATAAATCTAAACATTGGATGAATCCAGGTTCATAATTCATGTCGTCATATATTAGAGTTGAAGGTTTTTGTATGGATTTCTCTTTTCATCACTCAAATAAATCTGAAAATACTGCCAACAAACAAACAGTTTATAGAGTGAAATCTTTATAAATCAGTGTGAATGAAATATGAACAGAGAGGAATAAAACTATAAAGAGAGAAACTCTTTAAAGATAAAAACATAACACTTAAATGTGTTTTCTATGAACGCTCATTTCCACCATAATTGGCTCTTTTATTCTTTATATCTTTATTCTGCGAGTTAAATAAGATAAATACTCACAACTCTGTTTCGTTTTTTACCAACATGGAATAAAAAAAAGATAATTGCAATGTTTTAAATCACAATTCTGTCTTTTTCCTGGAAATCTTGTAATTCTGACTTCCAAACCCCCCCCAAAAAAATCTATCTCATAATTGCACGAAAAAAGTCTGAATTGTGAGATTAAAAACTCATAATTATCATCAATATTCCCATACAATGTTTTTCCTGTCAATGAATATTTTTCTTTATTATGTGGACTTTCGGCCCCTGAGCAAAACACTCTTTATATCAATCCAGCGCTCTCGTAGACTTTGCATTGCTTATGTGTAAAGCCTGCTGCACAGCAAAGATGCTAAAACACACAACTAGGCTTTTAGAATAAGCTGAGAAAAAGAGTGTGTTAAGGACAAAAGAGGAAGATGAACGTGTCTGTAGAATAAGAGGAAGATGTGTGTGGAGAGAATCAGGAAGCATGAACATTTAATATTTGACCACCCGATGTGAACAATATTTGATTCTGCTTGAGAAACCATAAGAGGAAGATGAAGAGTGAGGATTTGATTGATTGAGTCACTGAATGTGAAGAGTCTGCTGATGTGTTTCGAGGGCGCGAGTGTGGCGCCGAGGGCTCGTGGAAGCGGGGCGTACCGCACATCATCCTCCGGTGCTGCGGCTCGGCCGCTGGGGTCCGCTGCCTCACAGAGCTGCAGCTCTTCCGCGCCGGACAGGACCCGTTTGGACACAGCCTCCTCTACAACGGCCAGAGACCCAGCGACGGATCGAGTCCGGACCGGCCTGAGCGCCGGCCCACCAGTCTGCCAGTCATCCCAGCTGATCCGCATCTGAGACACAGAGAGAGCCAGTTCAGATTGACGGCGGCGGACCAACGCTGGACACACTGACCGCCAGTGCCACACCGCCAGAGCAGCTCATGTAGACCCAGAATCAGAGGGGAATGATAGTGTAATAACTCTTGTCTATATTTCGTAGAGTGTTTAACACACACACTGAGGTATATCAATTCTACAAACTTGGATTGGATCGGTATCGGCTGATACTCAGAATCTTTGCTATCGGATCAGTGCATCCCCAATACAACACTCCAATCAACCAATCAGAATTGAGGAATAACTTTTCAGGAAATCTCCGTTTGAGGCTTAAAATCAGAGTTCTGTGCTTCTACTCGCGTGTTATTAAACTATCATTGCCCTCTGATTTAGGGATGAATTATGAGTAGGGAAAGATTTATGTTTTGGAAAATATGCACTAGTTCATGAACCGTGTTGGGGAAAGTTACTTATACAAGTAATGCATTACAATTAGAGACTGTATCTTCACGATTATAGTGACCTAAATTATCAGTTATCAGTATTATCACGATATTGTTAACATGCTGGAAAAAATACAGAAACTAGAACTACAGTAAGATCATGTATTTATTATAGAATTACAGTAAGATTCTAGAGCTACAGTAAGATCATGTATTTATTATAGAATTACAGTAAGATTCTTGAGCTACAGCAAGATCATGTATTTATTATAGAATTACAGTAAGATTCTAGAAATACAGTAAGATCATGTATTTATTATAGAATTACAGTAAGATTCTAGAGCTACAGTAAGATCATGTATTTATTCTAGAATTACAGTAAGATTCTAGAGCTACAGTAAGATCATGTATTTATTCTAGAATTACAGTAAGATTCTAGAGCTACAGTAAGATCATGTATTTATTATAGAATTACAGTAAGATTCTAGAGCTACAGTAAGATCATGTATTTATTATAGAATTACAGTAATATTCTAGAGCTACAGCAAGATCATGTATTTATTATAGAATTACAGTAAGATTCTAGAGCTACAGCAAGATCATGTATTTATTATAGAATTACAGTAAGATCCTCAATAGACACTACAATCAAGATCATGTATTTATTATAGAATTACAGTAAGATTCTAGAGCTACAGTAAAGATCATGTATTTATTATAGAATTACAGTAAGATTCTAGAGCTACAGCAAGATCATGTATTTATTATAGAATTACAGTAAGATTCTAGAAAGTTACTTATACAAGATCAATGTATTTATTATAGAATTACAGTAAGATTCTAGACCTAAATGATCAAGTTATCATGTATTTATTATAGAATTACTACAGTAAGATTCTAGAACTACAGTAAGATCATGTATTTATTATAGAATTACAGTAAGATTCTAGAGCTACAGTAAGATCATGTATTTATTATAGAATTACAGTAAGATTCTAGAGCTACAGTAAGATCATGTATTTATTATAGAATTACAGTAAGATTCTAGAGCTACAGTAAGATCATGTATTTATTATAGAATTACAGTAAGATTCTAGAGCTACAGTAAGATTCATGTATTTATTATAGAATTACAGTAAGATTCTAGAGCTACAGTAAGATCATGTATTTATTATAGAATTACAGTAAGATTCTAGAGCTACAGTAAGATCATGTATTTATTATAGAATTACAGTAAGATTCTAGAGCTACAGTAAGATCATGTATTTATTATAGAATTACAGTAAGATTCTAGAGCTACAGTAAGATCATGTATTTATTATAGAATTACAGTAAGATTCTAGAGCTACAGTAAGATCATGTATTTATTATAGAATTACAGTAAGATTCTAGAGCTACAGTAAGATCATGTATTTATTATAGAATTACAGTAAGATTCTAGAAATACAGTAAGATCATGTATTTATTATAGAATTACAGTAAGATTCTAGAGCTACAGTAAGATCATGTATTTATTATAGAATTACAGTAAGATTCTAGAGCTACAGCAAGATCATGTATTTATTATAGAATTACAGTAAGATTCTAGAGCTACAGTAAGATCATGTATTTATTATAGAATTACAGTAAGATTCTAGAGCTACAGCAAGATCATGTATTTATTATAGAATTACAGTAAGATTCTAGAGCTACAGCAAGATCATGTATTTATTATAGAATTACAGTAAGATTCTAGAGCTACAGCAAGATCATGTATTTATTATAGAATTACAGTAAGATTCTAGAGCTACAGTAAGATCATGTATTTATTATAGAATTACAGTAAGATTCTAGAAATACAGTAAGATCATGTATTTATTATAGAATTACAGTAAGATTCCAGAGCTACAGTAAGATCATGTATTTATTATAGAATTACAGTAAGATTCTAGAGCTACAGCAAGATCATGTATTTATTATAGAATTACAGTAAGATTCTAGAGCTACAGTAAGATCATGTATTTATTATAGAATTACAGTAAGATTCTAGAGCTACAGTAAGATCATGTATTTATTATAGAATTACAGTAAGATTCTAGAGCTACAGTAAGTTCATGTATTTATTATAGAATTACAGTAAGATTCTAGAACTACAGTAAGATCATGTATTTATTATAGAATTACAGTAAGATTCTAGAACTACAGTAAGATCATGTATTTATTATAGAATTACAGTAAGATTCTAGAAATACAGTAAGATCATGTATTTATTATAGAATTACAGTAAGATTCTAGAGCTACAGTAAGATCATGTATTTATTATAGAATTACAGTAAGATTCTAGAAATACAGCAAGATCATGTATTTATTATAGAATTACAGTAAGATCATGTTCACACACAAGGCTCTGCACTTACTCCTGATTTCTGTCACCATGGCAACACCAGAGCTGTCACTCAATACATTAGAAACAATGTAACTGTTACTTATTTGAAAAAGTAACTTTTTCTTGTGAATTAAAAATTAATGCATTACTAATTACTTGAAAAAATTCAAGTATTTCCCGTTACTTGTAATGATTACCCCAGCACTGTTCATGAAGCTGCTCGTATCGTTCAGAACACAGTGATTAAAGGAAGGCCGTGACACGTGCATGCGCTCTCGTGTAGTTCACTGCAGCTCATCCTGCATTATAACGCGGACTGTCTTTAGTTTCAGACGCTCCAGAGCTGCTGCTTTCATGCAGGGTCGCTGTAAATATCCCAGCATTGTGTTTAAGAGGACCTGATTGAAACCACGTCTCATGATGCCCAATGAATGAACACATGAACGAAAACCATAATTATATATGTATTAGTGCTGTCAAACGATTAACCAAAATAAACGGTTTTGTTTACATAATATATGTGCATATTTATTATATATATACACACATTCATGTATATTTTGAAAATATTGAAATTTATATTCATAAATTATATCATATATAAAGGTAACATATTTTTCTTAAATATATACATCATGTGTGTGTATTTATATATATATATACACAGTAAACATACATATATTATGTAAACAAAACCGTTTATTTTGGATGCGATTAATCGTTTGACAGCACTAATATATATATAATTATATAAATATGTCATTACTTGAACTGAAATAAATGTTAACTAAATAAATATTGATAATTTTCTTAGTTTAACTTGATGTACTAAAATTATATAAACAATATAAAATTTATTTATAATTTTAATTTAAATTATAATGAGCACAGAATATATATATAAAACCTGTGAGAAGTCAGTATTTTCATTGTTTAATGATGTTCTAACGTTTTAAATTATATAGATTTTACAAAAACAAACAATATTAGAATTCATTTAAAATTAGAATAAGAACACAAAATAAATATAAAACCCAACTCAATTTTGGAGAGAAAAATATGAGAAGTCAGTATTTTTATAGATTAACTTGATGTACTAACATTTTAAATTATATAGACTTTACAAAAACAAACAATATTAAAATGAGAAAACCCTCATTCACAATATGAATAAACACTATAATTAAATGAAAATGTGTATTTTTGAGCATCAGTGTAATCATAAAACACAGTCAATAGTGATAGAGATGTATTTATTGATGCACAGCTGATCAGAGACGACGCGCAGGCAGCATAACGAGTGTTAACGATTCTTTAATTCAGCATGTTAAATACCACGGGACAGGACTGCACACCCGATTCATTCAGATGCCTCACAATCAAACATAAAGAAAAGTCCATGACATGATGGGAAGCGTTCCCGGCTGACATCGTCACGCTGTCCAGAATCCAGAGAACATGACACTTAACACATTCCATTAACTCTTAATAAAGCGCGGAGAGAGAGAGAGAAACGCAGACTTTTATTGGTGTTTCTTCAGGTCTGCACACAGTGCCTCCATCGGACGCTAGTGATGCTCGGACAAATGGACCGTTTCTTCCTCCCCCGACCCCAGAGAACCCCCCCGGAACCACTGAGTGTGTGTGTGTGTGTGTGTGAGAGGAATGTGCGTGTGTGAGTGAGTGTGTGTGTGTGAGAGTGAGTGTGTGTGTATGAGTGAGTGAGTGAGTGTGTGTGTGTATGAGTGAGAGGGAATGTGCGTGTGTGAGTGAGTGAGTGTGTGTGAGTGAGTGAGTGTGTGTATGATTGAGTGAGTGTGTGTGTGTGTATGAGTGAGTGAGTGAGTGAGTGTGTTCGTGTATGTATGTGTGTGTGTGTGTGTGAGAGAGAATGTGTGTGTGAGTGAGTGAGTGTGTGAGTGAGTGTGAGTGAGTGTGTGTGTGTGTGTGTGAGTGAGTGTGAGTGAGTGAGTGAGTGTGTGTGTGTGTGTGTGAGAGAATGTGTGTGTGAGTGAGTGTGTGTGTGAGTGTGAGTGTTTGAGTGTGTGTGTGTGAGAGTTTAAGTGTGTGTGTGAGAGAGTGTTTAAGTGTGTGTTCGTGTGTGAGAGTTTGTGTGTGTATGTGTGTGTGTGTGTGTATGTGTGTGTGTGTGTGCGCACAAGTGTGTGTGTGTGTGTGTGTGTGTGTGAGAGTAAGAGTGTGTGTGTGTGTGTGAATAAGAGTGTGTGTGTGTGAGAGAGAGTGTGTGTGTGAGTGTGCGCACTCGTGTGTGTGTGTGTACTAACCGTGTGAGAAAGGCAAGGCCTGTTTGAATGATCCTGTACACAGACAAGTTTATTTCCGCTGCTGCGGGACTCGTCTGCGCAGACGCCACGCTTATGGACAAGAACGCACGATCTGCTCCGGCAGAACTCTACAAGACAAACTTCCCGAGGAAGAAGCCGATGAAGACGGCGGCGATGACCACCAGCAGAGACGGCAGCGATCTGGAGGCGGGCTCTTTACTCAGCATCGCCGACGGAGACCTGGAGGCGGAGCTATCCATCTGATTGGCCTTCCTCATCCTCAGCCCTTCGTCCTGATGAAGAGCGACACCATCATCATCATGCATCACAGCTGCTGTCTAGGCATATGCCGGTATCAAATTAATCGCTAATGCTTATCACAATATTGAAATTTGTGACCCTGGAGCACAAACCCAGTCATTCGAGTTGACTTATACTAAATACATATTTTTATAGATGTACGGTTTGGACAATATTTGAGAATATGAGGGTGCAAAAAAATCATCTTTTAAGTTGTTCTTAGCAATGCATATTACTAATCAATAATTAAGTTTACGGTTGGAATATCTTCATGGAACAAATGATTTTTGGCATAAAAGAAAACTAATAATTTTGAGCCATACAATGTATTGTTGGTTATTGCTACAAATAGGTCTGAGCTCCAGGAACACATTTATAGTTGCAAAAAAAAGACTTGTTCTTATAACAAGCAATAAAGTAAAAACTAGATTAAAGTGCATAAGAATTATGAAGACCAATAGGTTACACTTTACAATAAGAGCTTATGTAGATGAGTTAAATCATCACATATTAGATCAATAAGCACAGAATCGCTCGCGTCGAGCATCAGACGTGAATGTTTTGGCGCCATCTAGTGGTTTACATCATGTCACCGGCACATTTATCCCGCTGTACTCTGACGCAGACGCGCGCGGTACCTTGAGCTGGCGGTTCTGGTCCAGCAGCTTCCCCGCTTCGGTCTGCAGTCTCTTACACTCCTCCGTGAGTTTCCTGGTCTCCGTGTCGTCCGAGGACTGACCGGCGGCCGTGCTGGACTCCAGCTGGTTCTGATCAGAATGAAGGTGTGAGTAACAGAGACGCTGATCTATAATCCTGACCGAACACACTCACCGTCTGCTCGTGGTCTGAAGGCATGTCGAACACACAGCGCAGCTTGGAGTCCATCAGGTCGTCCGGTTTGGCATCTTTCCACTGCAACGGTCAACGGTTCATTAGCAGGGGTCACTCATCAGCTCGAATCAGTGCTTTAGTGTGAGAGTCATAACTCGTTAACTTACTGTCTTCTGTACAGCTCAATTCAATAATCGTTTCATGCATTTGAGTTTAATAAATGAATCCGGTCAGATTTCTGCATTCACAGTATAATTCACTATTTGATGATTCACTTGATCGCACAGATACTATTAGAACTGAACTGAACTGGACGATCACTGAATTCAATAATCAAATGTTCCTGTTTTGATATTGTGCAGTTGCTTTGACACAATTTGTATTGTTAAAAGCGCTTTAGAAATAAAGGTGACTTGACTCTTTGGATTATTTATTTAAATAATCATATATTTAATGTATTTATTCAGTAGAATCTGCATTAATCTGATAATGGTTCAATTAGTTTAGTTAAAGTAAGCAAATTGTTAAAATATGGCTAGCTGTGGGAAAGCAATATATAATGATTTAAATTTCATGGGACTGGAACTAAAGTGTGTGTGTGTGAGTGCGTTTGTGTGAGTGTGTGCGTAAGAGTGTGTGTGTGTGCTTGTGTGTAAGAGAGTGGGTGTGAGAGTGTGTGTGTGTGTGTGCCTAAGAGTGTGTGTGTGTGTGTGCAAGAGAGTGTGTGCGTGCGTGTGTAAGAGAGTGTGTGTGTTAATGTGTGAGTAAGAGTGTGTGTGTGTGTGTGAGTGCATGCGTGTCTGTGTGCATGTGTAAGAGAGTGTGTGTGTTAATGTGTGAGTAAGAGTGCGTGTGTGAGTGCATGCATGTCTGTGTGTGTGTGTGTGTGTAAGAGAGTGTGTGTGTGTTAATGTGTGAGTAAGAGTGCGTGTGTGAGTGCATGCGTGTCTGTGTGTGTGCGCGTGTGTGTAAGAGAGTGTGTGCGTGCGTGTGTAAGAGAGTGTGTGTGTGAGTAAGAGTGCGTGTGTGAGTGCATGCGTCTCTGTGTGTGTGTGTGTGTGTGTGTGTGTGCGTGCGTTGAAGGAGAGCAGAAGAGGCTCACCAGGGCTTCCAGGTCGTTCACGCTGGGCGGAGCGAAGATGGTCTGCACCATGAACTTGTGCTTGCTCTTCTCGTTTGGGTCGTAATCAAACGGCTGCAGCATGACTGGAGGAGAGCAGAGAGAGCGTCACACTACACCGGATACACTCACTAATACACAAGAACCTGGCGTTCGATTAAGACGCGTGCGCTTTAAAAGATCTGTTTGCGTCTGAAGCTCAGAGAGCAGCGTCTCAATCCGTGTTTCAGACCAGAACTGACTTCAGTCATATTTACCAACCAGAAAACTACATCAGTATATGATCATAAACACAGCCGTCTGGGTCTTAATGAAGGTGAACATGAGAAAGAAGTGTGTGTAGTGTGTTCGGTGTTAAAGAGACAGTAGCCTAATTAATGATCACGAAGGATACATTAGTGCACGAACACAAAGCACTAAGTGTGCTGTTCTTAACCGGGCTCGTGTGATGGTGTAATGAGTTCTGGTCTCACCGGAGATGGTGACGGTGGCGCCGGGCTCGATCAGGCCGCTGTTGGGCCGCACGCAGTAGCGCCGAGGAGCGGTGGTCTTCACTTTGAAGCATACTCTTCTGTCGGACGGGTTCCTCAGCTTCAGGTTAGAGGTCACCACATCTGTGAAGGGCCCTGCACACATCCGGATCAGCGCCGAGCATTAGTGTGTGATGAAGCAGACATAATACAACAACACCAGAACCCGTCTGTTCGGACCGGAACACATCATACAAATACAACAACACCAGGTCAAGACTGAGCCCAGAACCCGTCTGTTCGGACCGGAACACATCATACAAATACAACAACACCAGGTCAAGACTGAGCCCCAGAACCCGTCTGTTCGGACCGGAACACTATACAAATACATTAAATATCATAACTTTTAGTATGCAAACACAACTCAAAATGCAATTTTCTAAAGATATTTTGTTTGATATAAACAATTTTTCCCATGTTTATGAATTCAAAGGCATTTATTGATGATTATATGCGAGTTCTTAAACATTTCATACAATGATATATTATTGAAAGAACATTTCGAATCAATATTGCGAAAAAATCCCAATAATTTTAGTGTGGTTCATAATTCAACATTTAAAAAAAAAAAATCAATTTTTTTAATAAAACAGGAGTAAATGCTGAACTTAATACTGATCATTCTCAGATTATACATTTTATACAATGATATAATCAAATAAAATGTTTATATATATATATATTTTATATCGATAAAAAATAATAAATGCGGTAATAACATGGTAATAATCAAAACTTTAACTTGTTTTAAATTCATTAATAAGAAGTTGTTGATACAACAACATGGTTTTGTAGCTTTAAAATATATTAAGTTATGACAGTTTTATAAAATAAGGGTTATTTTGATCCAAACGGACTTTGAATGCATTCCGAGGCTTGAGTAATACTGACAGATCTGATTCATTCAACATCTTTAATCTGGTAAGACTTTAGCTCTGGTGCTAACACTGACACCTGACCGAGTCAACATGCACTCTAAACGCGTTTAGCAGGACGAGCTGGTATTAAACAACACGTATGCGCGTTTTCACCCACAGGCCTGCGCATCCTCGGGCCTCGCGTTAAACGGCAGCCGGAGGAGGGGTGCAGGCATGCGGGCGGCCGCGCAACCTGGACCCGAGGCCTCCGCGAACCGGTTACACTAAATGTTCGTGACTGAGCCGCGGTTACCTCTGAAGCGGAGATCGCCCGGCGGGTCGAGGACCAGAATCTGCTCCAGTTTGGACATGACAGCCGTTAAAATAAGTCACAGTCGCGTGCGCGCACTCACGGATCACACGCCCGCGCAGACCGGGCACGAGCAGCAGGGCGGCTGCGCGCACGGCGGAACACGTCGCTCAGATAAAGGAGCGAGTGTAGTGTGTGTTTATATCCAGAGCTCTTCTCTTATCTCTGTTTGTTTTGGGTCCGTTTCATCGAAAGCTAAAAGCGCGGAAGTATTCGCCTCAGAATCTGGAAAGGCGCAGCGCGCATGCGCAGTGACCGATGAACCTCGCGCTTACGCGACATTATACACAAAAGTGCATTTAATAACGAATTTTGAGTCTAATATTAATACAAAATGTTAATTTAGACAGTGTCACACAGAAAATATCTTTAATTTATTGTGGACTTGCCATACTGAAAATATTGCTTCATTTATTAATGATAATATCCAGATACATTACGCTCATAGGAATTATTTTAGGACATTATGTATCAGAAAACAAGAAAGAAAGTATACATTTGATTTTACAATGACTTTAATTTGTATACTGTAATTGGTTAAATGTCTTACCCTCAAGTTCTTGTGTTTTTGTCTTTTAAAGTATTTTCGCAGTATTTTAAAGTGTATTTATATTTAGTCATACTGCAGATGCTTTATCCTCATATAATAACCTGGTGTTCGCCGCGCATGCGCGTCACTCCGTGCGTGCGCGCTCTAGAGAGGCTGTGCTCGGCGCGCGCGTGATAACGCCTCAGTGCTCCGAGACGCGTGTTTGTATGTGTTTGTGTAGTTTTGTGTAGTTTGTGATGGTCATCAGCACAGAATCGGATTAAATGTAGAAGCAGCGCAAGATGGCGGGTGTGTAGAGCTCGACACACACACACACACACACACACACACACACACACACACACTGATTGTGTTGTGTTTTCCAGATTTCTCTCTGCTGCAGG
>CM050436.1:25171289-25178789 GCA_027564155.1 Gymnocypris eckloni scoliostomus | reverse complement strand
GGCTGAGTCTGATTGGCTCTGGAGGGCGGCGGCGGCCGAGTCTGATTGGCTCTGGAGGACGGCAGCGGCTGAGTCTGATTGGTTCTGGAGGTCGACGGCCGAGTCTGATTGGCTCTGGAGGTCGAGGGCTGAGTCTGATTGGCTCTGGAGGACGATGGCTGAGTCTGATTGGCTCTGGAGGACGACGGCTGAGTCTGATTGGCTCTGGAGGACGACGACGGCTGAGTCTGATTGGCTCTGGAGGACGACGACGGCTGAGTCTGATTGGCTCTGGAGGACGACGGCTGAGTCTGATTGGCTCTGGAGGTCGAGGGCTGAGTCTGATTGGCTCTGGAGGACGATGGCTGAGTCTGATTGGCTCTGGAGGACGACGGCCGAGTCTGATTGGCTCTGGAGGACGACGGCTGAGTCTGATTGGCTCTGGAGGACGACGGCTGAGTCTGATTGGCTCTGGAGGTCGTGGGCTGAGTCTGATTGGTTCTGGAGGTCGAGGGCTGAGTCTGATTGGCTCTGGAAGACGACGGCCGAGTCTGACTGGCTCTGGAGGTCGAGGGCTGAGTCTGATTGGCTCTGGAGGACGACGGCTGAGTCTGATTGGCTCTGGAGGTCGAGGGCTGAGTCTGATTGGCTCTGGAGGTCGACGGCTGAGTCTGATTGGCTCTGGAGGACGACGGCTGAGTCTGATTGGCTCTGGAGGACGACGGCTGAGTCTGATTGGCTCTGGAGGACGACGACGGCTGAGTCTGATTGTCTCTGGAGGTCGACGGCTGAGTCTGATTGGCTCTGGAGGACGACGGCCGAGTCTGATTGTCTCTGGAGGTCGACGGCTGAGTCTGATTGGCTCTGGAGGACGACGACGGCTGAGTCTGTTTGGCTCTGGAGGACGACGGCTGAGTCTGATTGGCTCTGGAGGTCGACGGCTGAGTCTGATTGGCTCTGGAGGACGACGGCTGAGTCTGATTGGCTCTGGAGGACGACGGCTGAGTCAGCTCGTGCTCATGTTTGCTCATCAGACGTGTGTTTGTGTCCAACAGGTTTGTGCGGCGAACTTCGGGGACATCTGCAGTGTGGTCGGAGGAGAGGCGACGGAGGAGCTGCTGGTACGGTCAGACGCGGGGCAAGTTGTCACGCGTGTTATATATCTGTAACTGAGGATTAAAAGCAAACAAATGCATGTTTTCTCTAGAGCACATGTGTCAAACTCAAGGCCCAATTCCGTCACAATGACTCACTTATTAAATAAACCAATCTTTTAAATGATTCGGTTCAGTCGGAATGACTCACTTATTAAATGAATCAATTGTTTAAATGATTTGGTTCAGTCGCAATGACTCACTTATTAAATGAATCAACCGTTAAATGATTGGGTTCAGTTGCAATGACTCACTTATTAAATAAATCAACCATTAAATGATTCGGTTCAGTCACAATGACTCACTTATTAAATGAATCTACCGTTTAAATGATTTGGTTCAGTCACAATGACTCACTTATTAAATAAATCAACAGTTTAAATGATTCGGTTCAGTCGGAATGACTCACTTATTAAATGAATCAACAGTTTGAATGATTCGGTTCAGTCGGAATGACTCACTTATTAAATGAATCAACAGTTTAAATGATTCGGTTCAGTCACAATGACTCACTTATTAAATAAATCAACAGTTTAAATGATTCGGTTCAGTCGGAATGACTCACTTATTAAATGAATCAACAGTTTAAATGATTCGGTTCAGTTGCAATGACTCACTTATTAAATGAATCAACAGTTTAAATGATTCGGTTCAGTCGGAATGACTCACTTATTAAATGAATCAACAGTTTAAATGATTCGGTTCAGTTGCAATGACTCACAATGGCTTTATTTATGAAACGATGAATGAATCAATGATGTGAACTGAGCACAGAATATGAATAAACTGCATCTGTCCACGGTAGTCAGATATCACACTCGGCAAAATATCATTAAGCAAGATAAATAACGAGATTGTTTTTGTCAGTATGGCACAGCTGTATAGAGCCAGTAAGCAGCGTGACAACTAGCCCCGGTGTCATTCTGAGTGTTTGTCTGTGTGTTTCCGGACAGCTGCCGCGGTTCCTCCAGCTGTGCTCTGATAACGTGTGGGGGGTGCGGAAGGCCTGCGCCGAGTGCTTCATGACCGTCTCCTCGGCCTCGTCTCCAGAAGTGCGCCGGTCCAAACTCTCGTCTCTGTTCATCGGTCTGATCAGCGACCCGTCGCGCTGGGTGCGTGTCTGTCTTTATTGCCCCCCCGAGCACAGAACCAGTCAATATACGGCTGAGATACAATATTAGAAAATATGAAATCTGAGGGAGCAAAACATATTGAGAAAATCAAGTACTTAGCAATGCATATTAATAATCAATAATCAAGAAATTCACTAAATATCTTCATGGAGCATGATCTTAATATCTAATGATTTTTGGCGTAAGAGAAAAATTTATAATTTTGACTCATACAATGTATTGTTGGCTATTGATATAAATATAGCCGTGCTGCTTATGACTGCGTCTGTGCTCCAGGGTCATGTGTACAAATTAACCACAAGAGTTTATTAAACATTTAACTTGATTTTGATTAATTTTGGATTTAACAAATTTACTAATTCTAATTCTTTTAATTCCAATTCTTCTAATTTTAGATTTTAAAATCTACTAATTCTTATTATTTTAATTCTAAATCTTAAAATGTTAGATTTAAAGATTTACAAATTCGTATCATTTTAGATAAAAAAATGTACTAATTCTTATAATTTCTTATTATTTTAATTATATATTAATTATAATAAATCATATATAATAGATGTTATTTTCTTTATTATTATTAGTAAAAAAAAAATATTTAAGTATAATTTTGTATTAATTATAATAAACTATATATAATTTTTGTATTAATTATTAATATTATTATTAATGTATTTTTATTTACTTTTTATTATTATTTGTGTATTATTATTATTATTATTTATGCCAAACAGAATGAAAGCATGTAAAACAGTGTCATAATGCTCTATTATGATCACTTTGATTATTATTTAATGTTTTTTTTATATATATCTATATATCTATACTTATTATTTTTGTATGAATTATAATAAATGAAATATAATTTTCTAAAAAAATTATGACATTTTTTACTATTATTATTTTTTATGTTTTTGTTATTTTATTTATTTTTTAGTATTATAATTTTTATTATTATTATTATACTTTTTATGCCAAACAGAATGAAAACGTATGTAAAATTGAGTTATTTTATTTAAATATTTCTGGATTTTAGGAATTAATAAAACAAAATGGTACATATATAAAAAATTATATATTTTTTTACTACTAATAAAAAATATATACATTTTGTTTTTGTTTTTTATTTTATTATATATGATTTATTATAATAAAAAATAAATATATATATTTTTTTATTATTGGTAAAAAAATATATATAATTTTTTTGGTATAATTTTGTATTCATTGTTATAAATTATATATATATTTTTATTAATTTAATTATTAATATTATTATTATTATTTTTTTATTATTATGATTATTAAAAAGAAATTGTATTATTATACTTTTTATTTTTTAATGCCAAACAGAATGCAAGCATGCATGTATAATTGAGTGATATTGGTCTATTATGATGAGCTTTGTGACGCTGTTAAACGAGCTTTATTTAGTGGTGCTGATGCTGGTCAGGTGTGCTGTGTTCACAGGTGCGTCAGGCTGCGTTCCAGTCCCTCGGTCAGTTCATCTCCACCTTCTCCAGCTCCAGCGGTGCCGTGGGTCAGTACTTCAGAGACCCGGCCGAGTGGAGCGGAGCGCAAACACACAGGTGACACCATAACGAGCTCCGAGTAACGAACACAACACAACACACTCTCCTTCAGAAACATATTTCATATACAAACTAGTGCTGTCAAAGTATTAATCACATCCAAAATACATGTACATAATAATATGAATGTGTACTGTGTGTGTATATAAACACACCCACAAATATTTACATTATATTTAATATACAAACATAAAATATCTTTCTTATATGCATGCATGTGTTTGTATTTATTTATGGGTCAAAGACGAAAAATGGGTTAAAATAAATAACAAATACAACAAACACTCGACTACGACTATGTATAGTTTATCTGTGTTATCTCTGGTGTTTTCATCATAATTAAGTATATTTATAATCCATTGCTAATCGATGTATTAGTAGCCCATGGTGTAGTAGTAGTAGCGTAGCTCGTTAACGGAAGGTCGTCAGAGCGAGTGTAATCACTGCAAGGGGAATTATTGTTCACGTGCGCTGCGGCTGTTGATGCTTCTTACGTCTGTTTTGGAGACACAAAGGACTAATGTTTCAACCGATCGCTCCGGCATAGCACCGAAATCTGCGTTCTGATTCGGTTCTAGTACACACCGGTTACATCGGTACCGGGTTTCGGTACCCAAGCCTGCTCTTGAAGCACTGAATCTTCAGTCCACTCCGTGTGAAGCTCTCTCAAGTGTTTGGATCAGCTTTGCTTGACTGTGTTCTCAAGCTTGTGCACATTATCCTCCTTCGTCAACTTTGCATTTAATATGCTTTGCTACAGCACTCCCCCCCATTCAGTTATGACTTACACTGTTTGTGGGGGGTGTCAGTGATCGTCTTCTGGACCGTTGCCAAGTCTGCAGTCTTCTCCGTTATTGTGCTTTCAAAGAATGTATGGAGGACATTTATAAAATACATTTCTACATTTTTGAGTTGCTGCCACGTGATTGGCTGATGTGTTACCAAGCAAATAAAGTGAGTGTATGCTATGCAAACAAAGACTTTTATTTTGTACGTGATCAATCGTTTGACAGCTTTAGGTGGAGCAATTCACGTTCCAATAAAAGTGTGCCGAAGTGTATGCACTTGGCATTAACAGACCTAACGGTCCATGAGGTCCGCTGCTAACGATCATGGCTTGACTCCGTAGCTCCAGCGCAGACGAGCAGAACCTCACGCTGGACCTCTTCAACTCCTTCCACTTCTGGAGGACCCCGATCGCTCCGATGGACCCGGAGCCGGAGCCGGAGCCGCTGGAGGAGGACCGGCGCTCGGCCGCACAGCTGCAGGAGCTCATCGAGAACCTGGAGCCGCACATCGACGACCCCGACGTCAAAGGTGAGCCCGAAACACTCTCAGACGCTCGGAGCGCTTTATAACTCTCCGGCGAATCTTTTAGTAATTATCATAAATTATAAATCATCCCGTGAAAAACGTTATCATGGAAATGGTACTTTCAAATCATTTCTTGGTCTCCTCCCCCTTAGTGGGCGGAGTCAAGTGTCATATTACAGTCTTAATGTTTACAATATTGACATATCGTTGGAAAGGAGTCTCATAATTCCATATTTTGTGATGGTAGTAATATTAACAGCAACCTCTCGCTCTCTCTCGTGAAGCCGACACGGACGTGACTAACACTGTAATTGGTCGACTGGCTGATAGAGGCGGAGTCAATCCCATAGACCCCCCCCCCCATGTTAAAATACCCAACTTTACAGCAGAAACACGCATGTTTACAGCCTGGTGCAAAAGTGGTTTTGGTCTATATAGATAATTTTGCCCTTCGTGATAACTGTGTGGGGGGATTACTCATCCGTTGAAATTATATCAAGCCTTAAAGTTCTGCATAATTAAGGGCGTGGCCACTTGAGTGACACTAGGAGTGCCGCACTGGGTGGGCGTGGTTTCAGCAACAAGCTCCACCCACCTCCCGCCCTTTTGCCCATTTTCGATTATCCGGGAGTGATGCGCTGCCGTGATGGCTCTGCCCACTTTGAGCTCCAGAAGCCGATGGGTGCCGTCACCGTTATTTTCCCAGTCTATGAGTATAACGCACTAAACTAAATCTCACTGGAACCTCAATTATTTTTATATCAACTTCAAATTTGGAGCATAAATTATTTAGATACAAGGCTTTAATTTTAAAGCAAGCAATTTTAGAGTAAAACTTGTTATCTAAAATATTTATTATATATAAAATGAATAGTGTATTTACTTTACAGTAAATTTAAACTTTTTAATACTTAATTAAAAAAATTATAATTCCATTTTGCAATAATATTTGCAGTTTTCTTCTTTAAAAAGAGACCAATCTTAGATCTGTGTTCATAAATTACAACAATTTAATTTTGATATTTTAATAAATTCATAATTAATCAAATCTGAGTTACAGTCAAACCCAAAAATAGATTAATAGTTGATATAATTTTACTACAGGGTGCAGAACACTATTCTGCAAACAACGAGTGTCTTATTTAGTATTTTTATATTGTTTTTTAATATAATATCTACAAATTGTTCAATTAAGATGCATTTACTTATTTATTTTGTCATGTGAGAATTGTTAATTTAATCTTAAAACAAGCAAACATGTCTTTGAATTAAGATAATTTTCTTATCCCATTGGCAGATATTTTTCTGTGTTTTAGTCAAAAGCTTACACATTTATTATTATTAATAATAATATCTTAAGTAATTTTACTTGTCAAATAAACGCATCATGACTCTAAAATGTTTAGAGAGTTATACTAAAAAAACAAGACAAAAATATGAAGAAAATATTTTTTTGCAGCACAATATTCATAAGTGAGGAAACTAAACGGTGACGTATTATAAATTCATTTTTTTATTAATAACTTGTTTCATGACAATTTGTTTTAAATAATATAGTAAAGAAACAAATTAATTGCAATATACCAAAGTTTATTTAATAATTAATTACTTAATAAAATTTAATAATCAATAAATCAAATTGCATAAGTCAGTTTTATATCAACTTCTTAATAATATAATTATAAATAGTTCGATATGTTGTTAAAATATGAAAATATGAACTGGCTGTAAAAATTAATTTTGAGAATTCATCCCTTCGTTATTTTTAAAAATATTAAAGAATGAAATTTGAGGTTTGTATTTTTATACAACTCTTTGTATTTATGAAATTTAAGTTTTTTTAGTAGTAATTTTATGGTTTAATATGTTATACAGCCCAATCATACTGTATTTATTATTTTTGCTGGTTAATAATTATCTTGAAAATCCTGCAGATACCCTTTAAATTCTTTCATTTATGTTTATTTTATTATTAATATTTATATTTTTCTGTATGTTGGCTATTTATATTATGCAGCGCTGACCGGTGGTTTTAATAGCTTCATAACATCTGGTTTAAAGTGTAAAGCTCAGGTGTGTGTTTGTGTAGACGTGTAATTTACTACAGTTAAGCTGTAAGAGCCCTGGATATTGCTGATATTAATATAAGAGGTTCATAACTGTGTTCTGGTAGATTCATCACTCAGTCCTGCATCAGGATGATCCGCATCGGTGTGAGATGACGGACCGGTCTGATACAGGACCGTGTTTAGTAAGAGTGTGTTCTGTGTCCAGCACGAGTGGACGTCCTGACCGCTGCTCTGAGAGCCACGGCGCTGGACTCTGGACCGG
>CM050436.1:25163789-25168789 GCA_027564155.1 Gymnocypris eckloni scoliostomus | reverse complement strand
TCTCAAGCATCTCTACGACTTCCTCAAGGTCTCCGATACAGACAGCACTCGCCTCACAGAGACATGTGTCTTTAGTTCTCTCTTCTAACGCTGTTTTCACACTTTACTTTATTTAAATATATTTATATAGTCAGTATATGTCTTGTTTTCTGTTTCTTGGTTATTTACAGACGGATTGATCAGAGGTTAGGCTTGTTCCTGGAGATGATGTGTGTGTGTGTGTGTGTGTGTTGCTCTTGCAGCTGCTGCATCAGGACACTCGGAGGAAGTATCTGTATCAGCTGCAGGAGTTCCTGGTGACGGATAACAGTCGTAACTGGAGGTTTCGCTCGGAGCTGGCAGAGTACGATGTGTGTGTGTGTGTGTGTGTTCTGACCTGTGTGTGTGTGTGTGTTCTGACCTGTGTGTGTGTGTGTGTGTGTGTGTGTGTTTTCTGACGAGTGTGTGCGCGTGTGTGTTTTCTGATGAGTGTGTGTGTGCTTGTATTTTCTGATGTGTGTGTGTGTGTGTGTGTGTGTGTGTGTGTGTGTGTTTTCTGACGAGTGTGTGCGCGTGTGTGTGTTCTGACGAGTGTGTGTGTGTGTGTGTTCTGACGAGTGTGTGTATTCTGACGTGTGTGTTCTGACGTGTGTGTGTATGTTCTGATGAGTGTGTGTGTGTGTGTATTCTGACGTGTGTGTGTATGTGTATTCTGACGTGTCTGTGTGTGTGTGTGTGTGTGTAACAGGCAGCTGGTGCTGTTGCTGGAGCTGTACAGTGCTCAGGACGTTCATGATTATCTGCGGCCGCTGGCGCTGTGTCTCTGTACTGACCGGCGTGTCGTCTGTGCGCTGGACGTCCTACAGACTGGTACTGACCTCAGACACTCCTCACTTTCTCTCTCTCTTTCTTTTAATGCTCCTCGTATTTCTTTAATTATTTGAATCCTGAGTGAATCAACATTCTCAGCGACTCGTTCTCGGCGACTCGTTCTCGGCGACTCGTTCTCGGCGACTCCTTCAGTGACTCGCTCTCAGCGACTCGTTCTCGGTGACTCCTTCAATGACTCGTTCTCGGCGACTCGTTCTCGGCGACTCCTTCAGTGACTCGCTCTCAGCGACTCGTTCTCGGTGACTCCTTCAATGACTCGTTCTCGGCGACTCGTTCTCGGTGACTCCTTCAATGACTCGTTCTCGGCGAGTCGTTCTCGGTGACTCCTTCAATGACTCATTCTCGGCGACTCGTTCTCAGTGACTCCTTCTCAGTGACTCGTTCTCGGTGACTCCTTCAGTGACTCGTTCTCGGCGACTCGTTCTCAGCGACTCGTTCTCGGCGACTCGTTCTCGGCGACTCGTTCTCGGCGACTCGTTCTCGGCGACTCCTTCAGTGACTCGTTCTCAGCGACTCCTTCAGTGACTCGTTCTCAGCGACTCGTTCTCGGCGACTCCTTCAGTGACTCGTTCTCAGCGACTGCGTGTCTGTTCCAGGTCAGCGAGATCATCCGGAAGCTGTCGTCGTGTTCGTCTCTGCTGGTCAGTTTTCTGGGCGAGCTGGTGGAGAAGTTCTGTCACTCGTCGAAGTGGTCCGGTCGTCAGGCGTTTGCCTTCGTCTGCCAGGTGAGACACACTCTTCATCATCCTCCTCATCCTCAGTGTAGTGCGGGTCCTGACGTGTGTCTCTGCTCAGGTGTCCATCGAGGAGGAGTGTGTGTCTCTGGACCAGTTCTCCGAGCATCTTCTTCCTCCTCTTCTTCAGCTGGCGTCGGATCCGGTTCCTAATGTCCGAGTGCTGCTGGCCAAGACCCTGCGGCAGACGCTGCTGGAGCGAGGTGCGTCCATCACAGACTCTTCACTTTAACATTTATTTTTATCATTCATACATTTTTACTTTTGATTTCTTTTATCTTTTTCATTTTTTAAATAGTTTTATTCATAAAAAAAAATTCTACTTACCTTGTTTGTTTTTTCATTAATTTTTCAATTCTATTAAAATTCTATTTTGTCCCATTTTTATTTTTCAAATACATTTGATTTTTGTTTACATAATCTGTCAATCTTCATAATCACTCTCTCTCTCGCTCACTCTCTCTCGTTCGCTCACTCACTTTTTTGCTCACTCACTCTCTCGCTCACTCTTACTCTCTCTCTTTCTTTCTTTCTCTCTCTCTCGCTCACTCTCTCTCTCGCTCACTCTTTCTCTCACTCTCTCTCACTCGCTCGCTCTCTCTCGCTCATGGCGGCTGTCCCCCCCCGCTCAGTAGTGTCCAGGGCTCATGCCGGCTGTTCTCTCTCTCTCTCGCTCAATCTCTCTCTCTCTTTCTCTTGCTCACTCTCTCTCTCGTTCTCTCTCGCTCACTCTCTCGTTCTCTCTCATCACTCTTTCTCTCACTCTTTCATCTCTCTCACTCTACTCACTCTCTCTCCTCACTCTCTCGCTCACTCTTTCTCTCTCTCTCCTTGCTCTGCTCTCTCACTCGTTCACTCTTCCTCTCGCTCTCTCTGGCTCATTTCTCTAAGCTCACTCTCTATTTCTCTCTCACTCTCGCTCACTCTTTCTCTCTCACTCTCTCTCTCACTCTCTCTCTCACTCGCTCACTCTTCCTCTCGCTCACTCTCTCTCGCTCTCTATTTCTCTCGCTCACTCTCTCTATTTCTCTCGCTCACTCTCTCTCACTTGCTCGCTCACTCTCTCTCTCACTCTTTCTCTCACTCTCATGTCGCTGTCTCTCGCTCACTCTCTCTCGCTCATTCTCTCACTCTCTCACTTGCTCTCTTTTCACCTTTCTCTCTCTCTCACTCTCTTTCTCTCCCTCTCTCTCTTTCTCTCGCTCGCTCTCTCTCGCTCTCTCTCTCTCGCTCACTCTCTCTCTCTCGCTCGCTCTCTCTCGCTCATGGCGGCTGCCCCCGCTCAGTAGTGTCCAGGGCTCATGCCGGCTGTTCTCTCTCTCTCTCTGTAGAGTATTTCCTGAACTCCTGGAACTGCCAGCAGGAGGCACTGGAGCACACACTCGTCGCTCTGCAGACAGACGCGGATAAAGACGTTAAATACTTCGCCAGCGTTCACCCCGGCAGCGCGCGTCTCAACGAGGACGCCATGAGCACCACGTCCTCCACGTACTGACCCGCTGTCCCAGAATGCACCACAGAAGCCTTAATCACGTCTTCCTTCAGAGAACACGCCTGCGGACGCTGAGCGGCGCTCGTTTCATCGCAGCACATTGTTGCGCTGACGGCCGCAGCGGGGTTTTTAACGAGCGAACATTCCATCTCGTTTTTAATGATTGTGGACATACTGCTGTGTTTATGATCATGAATAGCTGATGTTATTCTCTTAATCTGTCTAATAAACTTTCACACGATTACTGCTGCTGTTCGTTACACTCCACTCGTTAACATTATGCCTTAATGAATTAACTGCATTTGTAATGAATGAAAACACTATCTTTGAGTTTAGTAATGTGGAGATTATCATTAATATTACTACGGTTCATTGATAAATTGTCAAGTATGAGTTTCACAATTGTCAACATAATTTTCTCATAAACACAAACTAGACACTTGCTAATCATGCTAGAAACATGCTAATGCTTGCTAACAACATACTAGGAGCGTAATGTGCTAGAAACATGCTAGTCACTTGTGCAACATGCTATGCTAGTAATTTGCTACCAATGCTAGTAAATTCACAAACGTCAGGCTCTTTAAAGCTGCTGTATGTAGTTTGCTGTGCTGTAGCAGTTGCTCGGCCTCTCCTCATCTGTCACATTAGCTGTGTGGTACAGTGTTTACAGTACAAGTCCTCATCTGAAGTACATGACGCTGATCATTACACGCTCATGACCTTTGACCTCACCTCTCTCGACCAGGATTCATGTTCATATCATCCTGAGACTCTCAGATGATAAAGGTGACTCGAGGTAGTTATGAATTGATACGTCTACAGAATTTATTAGCATTTTTATATAATTTTATTGGTGGAAATGATTCAGGCACAAAAACATTTCTAATAAAACATTTTTACTGAATAATATGACGACTGGTACAAAATGGCATGTTAATTTAATGGTACTTTAAACATGAAATAACTGAATAAATCAAAATGAATCTAGATCAAAGACTCACACACTTTGTTCTCAGAGCTGCAATATTCTCTTGAAGAGTTTAATGTGGCGAGATGTTTAATATTTCAGTCATTTAATACATTGTTCAGTTCTCTGATGAGCCTTAATGGTCACGTGATTTATCAATATGAACAGCATCAGATGAGAACCTGAATGACTCAAGCTGGGTGATGATCTTCTGCAGAGATACTTTACAACCGATTCAACCGGCGAACTGAACTCATCGTGTTGAAGAGCTTCACACTCTTATCGATATTTTAATATTTAATAAGCGCACATGCATGAACTCGTGTTAACCACTAAACTATTTCCCTTTTTATTTTAGATTCCTCGTTAAAGACTTCAAAATGAAAACACAAAAACGACAAGTCAAGTCACAATTTAATGAGAGATGCTGAATCTACCAGCAACACAGTTGATAGCAAACGTGATTGTGGATGAACGTCTCAATGAGCTCCTCTGGGCTGTGTGTGTATGTCTGTCTGTCTCTGTGTGTGTGTGTGTGAGGGGTCTGTGTGTGTGTGTGTGTGTGTCTGTGTGTGTCTGTGTCTGTGTGTATGTGTGTGTGTGTGTGTGTGTGGGGGGTCTGTGTGTGTGTCTCTGTGTGTGTCTGTGTCTGTGTGTGTGTGTGTGTGTGTATGAGGGGTCTGTGTGTCTGTGCGTCTGTCTGTCTGTCTGTGCGTCTGTGTGTCTGTCTGTGTGTGTGAGGGGTCTGTGTGTCTGTCTGTCTGTCTGTCTGTGTGTGTGTGTGTATGAGGGGTCTGTGTGTGTGTCTCTGTGTGTGTCTGTGTGTGTGAGGGGTCTGTGTGTGTGTGTGAGGGGTCTGTGTGTGTGTGCGTTTATGTGTGTGTCTGTGTCTGTCTGTGTGTGTGTGTGCGTAGCTCTTTGTCTCTCAGTGAAA
>CM050436.1:25148789-25158789 GCA_027564155.1 Gymnocypris eckloni scoliostomus | reverse complement strand
AATTCATGTGATTGTTCATCACTTATCCGTTGTATTCAGAGAAAGCTGGTTTTCGTCATGACATTAAAAAAATTAAGAAGGTAATTTTGACTTCTTTTCTCACAATTCTGACTTGTATCACATCAAAACTGTGAGATATAAACTTGGAATTGCAAAAAGAGTCAGAAGTCATTTAAATATCGCAATTCTATTTTTTTTTTATTCTGATTTTAATCTCGCAATTCTTTTGTTTTTTATTCTGATTTTAATCTCGCAATTCAGTTTTTTCTCATAATTCAAAATTTAAATCTCGCAATTATATTTTCTCCGAATTCTACATTTAAATCTCACAATTCTGTATTTTTCTCAAAATTCTATATTTTAATCTCGCAATTCAGTTTTTTTTCTCAAAATTCTACATTTTAATCTCGCGATTCAGTTTTTTCTCATAATTCAAAATGTTAATCTCGCAATTCAGTTTTTTTCTCAAAATTCAAAATTTTAATCGCCATTCAGTTTTTTCTCAGAATTCAAAATTTTAATCTCGCAATTCTTTTTTTTTCTTCAAAATTTTAATCTCGCAATTCCGTATTTTCTCATAATTCAAAATTTTAATCTCGCAATTCTGTTTTTTATTATCATAATTCAAAATGTTCATCTTGCAATTCATTTTTTTCTCAAAATTCTACATTTTAATCTCGCGATTCAGTTTTTTCTCATAATTCAAAATGTTAATCTCGCAATTCAGTTTTTTTCTCAAAATTCAAAATTTTAATCGCCATTCAGTTTTTTCTCAGAATTCAAAATTTTAATCTCGCAATTCTTTTTTTTTCTTCAAAATTTTAATCTCGCAATTCCGTATTTTCTCATAATTCAAAATTTTAATCTCGCAATTCTGTTTTTTATTATCATAATTCAAAATGTTCATCTTGCAATTCATTTTTTTCTCAAAATTCTACATTTTAATCTCGCGATTCAGTTTTTTCTCATAATTCAAAATGTTAATCTCGCAATTCAGTTTTTTTCTCAAAA
Organism: Gymnocypris eckloni scoliostomus; assembly: GCA_027564155.1. Lineage (NCBI taxonomy): Eukaryota > Metazoa > Chordata > Actinopteri > Cypriniformes > Cyprinidae > Gymnocypris > Gymnocypris eckloni. The sequence continues at coordinate 25,157,778 of CM050436.1, read as the reverse complement.
TTCAAAATTTTAATCTCGACATTCAGTTTTTTCTCAGAATTCAAAATTTTTATCTCGCAATTCTTTTTTTTTCTTCAAAATTTTAATCTCGCAATTCTGTTTTTTATTATCATAATTCAAAATTTTCATCTTGCAATTCATTTTTTTCTCATAATTCTACATTTTAATCTCACAATTCAGTTTTTTCTCATAATTCAAAATTTTTATCTCGCAATTCAGTTTTTTTTCTCATAATTCTAAATTTAAATGTCGCAATTCAGTTTTTTCTCATAATTCAAAATTCTAATCTCGCAATTCAGTATTTTCTCAATTCAAAATTTTAATCTCGCAATTCTGTATTTTCTCATAATTCAAAATTTTAATCTCGCAATTCAGTTTTTTCTCATAATTCAAAATTTTAATCTCGTAATTCAGTTTTTCTCATAATTCTAAATTGAAATCTCGCAATTCTATTTTTCCTCAAAATTCTACATTTTAATCTCACAATTCTGTATTTTTCTCAAAATTCTAAATTTAAATGTTGCAATTCTGTTTTTCCCCCCTCAGAATTCTAAATAAAAATCTCATAATTCAATTTTTTTGTTTAAGATTTCTACATTTAAATGTCGCAATTCTGTATTTTTTCTAAGAATTCTGAATTTAAATCTCGTAATTATATTCCCTCCCACAAAATTCTGAATTTAAATCTCATATTTCTATTTCCCCCCGCAAAATTCTGAATTTAAATCTCGCAATTCTGTATTTCTAAAAGTTCTAAATTTAAATGTTGCAATTCTTTTTTCCCCGCTCAGAATTCTAAATTCAAATCTTGTAATTCTATTTTTCTCAGAATTCTACATTTAAATGTCGCAATTCTATATTTTTCTCAGAATTCTAAATGTAAATCTTGTGATTCTATTCCCCCCCCACACAATTCTGAATTTAAATATCGCAATTCTGTATTTTTTTCCTCATAATTACAAGAAACGTAGTCCGAATTGTAAGATAAAAAGTCACAATTACATTTGTAATTAGTGTATTCTGCGGTGTAAACAAGCTTACATACAAACCAGACACAGACGTTCATCAGTGTGTTTACTATGGTACTCTGGTTCATACCATGGTACTGTATGATCTCTGTGTTCATGTCATTAGTGTGTTTACTATGGTACTCTGGGTCATATCATAGTACTGTTCGATCTCTGTGTTCATGTCATTAGTGTGTTTACTATGGTAATCTGGGTCATACCATGGTACTGTACGATCTCTGTGTTCATGTCATTAGTGTGTTTACTACGGTAATCTGGGTCATACCATGGTACTGTATGATCTCTGTGTTCATGTCATTAGTGTGTTTACTACGGTACTCTGGGTCATACCATGGTACTGTTCGATCTCTGTGTTCATGTCATTAGTGTGTTTACTACGGTAATCTGGGTCATACCATGGTACTGTTCGAACTCTGTGTTCATGTCATTAGTGTGTATACTACGGTAATCTGGGTCATACCATGGTACTACGATCTCTGTGTTCATGTCATTAGTGTGTTTACTATGGTACTCTGGGTCATACCATGGTACTGTTCGAACTCTGTGTTCATGTCATTAGTGTGTATACTACGGTAATCTGGGTCATACCATGGTACTGTTCGAACTCTGTGTTCATGTCATTAGTGTGTATACTACGGTAATCTGGGTCATACCATGGTACTGTACGATCTCTGTGTTCATGTCATTAGTGTGTTTACTATGGTACTCTGGGTCATACCATGGTACTGTATGATCTCTGTGTTCATGTCATTAGTGTGTTTACTACGGTACTCTGGGTCATACCATGGTACTGTTCGATCTCTGTGTTCATGTCATTAGTGTGTTTACTACGGTAATCTGGGTCATACCATGGTACTGTTCGAACTCTGTGTTCATGTCATTAGTGTGTATACTACGGTAATCTGGGTCATACCATGGTACTGTACGATCTCTGTGTTCATGTCATTAGTGTGTTTACTATGGTACTCTGGGTCATACCATGGTACTGTACAATCTCTGTGTTTATGTCATTAGTGTGACTCTCCAGAAGGTTTTACTCTCACCCTGAATCTCAGGAATCTCTCCGACCCAGGAGTTGGTCAGCAGACCCAGACCCGGAATGGACGCGGTTCCCAGAATCACCTGCCCCATGAAGACGGCGTCGTCCGGGACCCGCGTGGGGTGGAAGGAGGACTCCAGAACCTTCTTCTGACAGAACAGGCGTGAGGAATCGATCTCATACATCACACCCTGCGACGAGAAGGAAGAAGCTCAAACCCTGATATCATTCTAACCGGAGGAGAACCAGTCAGAGTCAAGAACGAGTCCAGTTTAGAGCTGCGTCGACGGTTCCATGAACGTTCCAGCGAGGTGCTCTCAATCCTTCCAGTAACATTAACAGAACATTTAATGCTCTTTAATAATATTCTCCAAACATTAACACAAAAACACTATTCATCACTCATGGAGCGCTTTATTTTAGCTGGACGTTCATCTAACGCTACTTGTTTCAGAGAACATTCAAAAGTAACGTTCCGTAATGTTTGGAACTTAACCAAATGTAACATTCACATAACTAAGGAAAACATAAAAACTAGATGTTTTGAACAATCAGAAATAAAATTTTCTTATTGTAACATCCATGGAATGCTTTGGACAAAAGGTCTTCTTCACATTATGATAACTATTTATCACATGTATCCTCATGAATTGTGTGATCTAAACTCAGAATTGCATGGGGTGGAAGGTCATAACTGTGAGATGAAAGTTATTAGTTTATGGTGTGTTTTGCGTACGGACCTGTTGGAAGAGCAGCAGCAGATCCACACCGATCGACTCATTGAAAACGGTCATGTAGTTTCTGAAGCGGATCTTCTGAGCGTCAGCATCATAAGTGTACGAGGCCGCAGACGTGATGATTCCATCCGCCGCCGTCTGATGACACACAACACGTTCACACTGAGCTATATCAATAATCAGTCAATAATCAATCAATCCACACACGCAGAGACTCACCAGAGACATGCTGCCCACATACAGAGCAGGAGACACTATAAAACAAACCAGCACAGTTTAATGAGTGAAAGAGTGAGAATGAATGAATGAATGAATGAATGAAAGAGTGAATCACCGCAGGGCCGCGGCTGAGCGCTGATGCTGCAGCTCAATCCACCGATGAAGAAGAGGATGAAGCTCCTCATGATGAAGATGATGATGTGATGAGTGTGAATCTGCTGCTGCTGCTCTTATATACCTGAGACTGAGTCATTCCTCCATAAACACAGCAGATAACACACACACACACCCTTAAGCACACGCTCTCTCTCTCACACACACACACACACAACCTTTAAACACACTCTCTCTCTCACACACACACCCAACCACCCTTAAACACACTCTCTCTCTCTCTCACACACACACACACACACACACACACACACACACACACAACCTTTAAACACACTCTCTCTCTCTCACGCACACACCCAACCACCTTTAAACACACTCTCTCTCTCTCACACACACACACACATACACAACCTTTAAACACACTCTCTCTCTCTCTCTCTCACACACACACACACACACACACACACACACACACACACACACCACCCTTAAACACACTCTCTCTCTCTCTCACACACACACACACAATCTTTAAACACACTCTCTCTCTCTCACACACACACACACACACACACATTCTCTCTCACACACACACACACACACACACACACACATCACACAGACACACATGCACACACTATCTTTATCTCTCACACACACACACACACACACACACACACACACACCCATACACACACACACACACACACACTCTCTCACACACACACTCTCACACAGACACACGCACACACTCTATCTTTATCTCTCACACACACACACACACACCCATACAAACACACACACACACACACTCTCACACAGACACACACACACACACTCTCTCTCTCTCTCTCACACACACACTCAGTCACACACAAATGCACATACATTCTCTCACACACACTCTCTCACTCAGACACACACACACACACACACACACTCTCTTTATCTCACATGTACACGTCAGACGTGGCCTGAAACGCATCAATATTGGTCAATCATTTCAGATTTATGACTCAAAAATTTCATAATTACCAATGATAATAACATTAATATGATTCTCACACACACACACACACACACACACACACACACACACACGGAGCTTGTGGTATTGAAGGTGGAGAGAGAGCGCTGGACATTCACCCCCCCCAACGACCGACCGACCGACCGACAATCCCTGCCGGACCGAGACTCGAAATCACAACCTTTAGGATTACGAGTCTGACTTTCTAACCATTAGGCCACAACTCCCCCCATCATCATCATCATCACCCCCCCCCCCATCATCATCATCATCATCATCATCAGATGAAGATCCTTCGTGATGATGAATGAGTGGGAAAAGCGTGAGGTTGTTTTTCCTTCTCCGGAAACTCAGCTTAGATTATAAACACAGAGACTTATGTATTTATCATCATCATCATCATCATCACTTCTGATCTGGATTCATATTCATTTAGAACAGCCCCCTGAACAGATCTGATGGATCAGAACAGACGCGGTTTACGTCCATCACAGAAGAGTTCTGCTGACTGACCATAGCTTATTATTCCATGTCCATAATTATGAAAAACTATTTCACAATGAAGTGACGGGCGCACTAATGACATTTTCCATTTGATAAATGAGTCGTTACTGTAAAGATATGAGCTATATTGCTGCATAATGAATGGAAAGATGCAGGAAAGTAAAGTTCAAGTGTTTAGATTAGATAAAGCATGTCATTCAATCATAACACTGAAGTATTTCCATCACTAATGATGATTAACATCAAACGAGGACGTGATCGGATCAGATCCGGAAGTTTATAAAGGTCAACTTTAAGAACAAATAAAGAAAATGTAAGGAATGGAAAGAGACAAAGAACTTATGAAAATGAATTTATGATTAAATTAAAATAATATCTAACAAAATGATAGCCGATGAACATATTTGTTCACTTTAATAACTTTTAATATGTTTTAGAAATGACGTTCAGGGCTGTATAATGAGGTGTTTCGTTAAGCTTTTAAATTATTCGGTTCGATCGCAATGACTCATTAGCAGTGACTTGCTGACACCTACTGGTGGTTTAAATTAACATTTAAAGTATCTTTTGATTATTATTTTTATATAATTTCAAACAAGTATTTAATATATGTGTCCCTGGAGCTCAGAAGCAGTCATAAGCAGCACAGCTATATTTGTAGCAATAGCCAACTATACATTGTTTGGGTCAAAATTATACATTTAGTAAATTTCCTACCGTAAATATATAAAAACTGTATTTTTTCCTAACCCAGGGTCCAACCCTGCTCCAGCACACACACCACGTAGTTTTCAAATAACCCTAAATGATTAGATTATCTGGATCAGATGTGTTTAATTAGGGTTATAGCTACACTGTGCAGGGCTGTGCCCCCCCCCATGAACTGAGTTTGACACACTTGGCAATTTTGTCCCTCCCACTGTTATAATGTAACCAATAATTTTTAAATTAGCTACTTTTTACTTGAGTAGATTACTAGACCGGTACTTAAGTAAAATTAATTAATATAATGGTACTTTTACTTGAGTAGATTATTAGACCGGTACTTAAGTAAAATTAATTAATGTAATGGTACTTTTACTTGAGTAGATTATTAGACTGGTACTTAAGTAAAATGTAATTAATGTAATGGTACTTTTACTTGAGTAGATTATTAGACTGGTACTTAAGTAAAATTAATTAATGTAATGGTACTTTTACTTGAGTAGATTATTAGACCGGTACTTAAGTAAAATTAATTAATATAATGGTACTTTTACTTGAGTAGATTATTAGACTGGTACTTAAGTAAAATGTAATTAATGTAATGGTACTTTTACTTGAGTAGATTATTAGACTGGTACTTAAGTAAAATGTAATTAATGTAATGGTACTTTTACTTGAGTAGATTATTAGACCGGTACTTAAGTAAAATGTAATTAATGTAATGGTACTTTTACTTTAGTAGATTATTAGACTGGTACTTGTACTTAAGTACAATTGAATTAATGTAACGGTACTTTTACTTGAGTGGATTATTTGACTGGTACTTATGTAAAATGCAATTAATGTAATGATACTTTTACTTGAGTAGAATATTTTCGTACTCTTTCCACCATACTTGTAACAAGGAGTTGGCTTTACAGCTTTAGCCATCTGGAATATACACAAAACTAGATAGTGATCTGATATATCATCGCTTTGCTGCAGAATATCAACACCATTAACATCAATTACTTGTGACAGTATTAAATCTCGATAATGAGTAGGACCTGACACGTGCTGTCTAACCCCGATAGAGTTCAGCATGTCTATGAATGCTGATCCGAATGCATCTTTTTCATTATCAACATGGATATTCAAATCACCAGCAATTAAGACTATCACCAACTATGATATAAAATCAGCAAATAAAGTCTGTATGGTGGCCTGTATACAGTAGCCAGTGCAAACATCACAGGGCATTTATCATTAATACCTTCTTCTCTACATAATGTTATATGTAGCACCATTACTTCAAAGGAGTTATACTTCGGAGAAATACTGATATAAATTGTAGCAACACCTCCTTCACCTTTTGGACACGGCTCATGTTTGTAACCTTTTACATGTTTATGATGTAATCTTTATGGAAATTTGAGCTACTAATGAAACCCAAACCCTCGCATTCAGCATCTAAAGATACGAACACATCACACAGAAGCTGAGCATTTGTTCATTTCAGTTTATTTGTAAGTACATTTCATTCAGTACATCAGGCTTCTTTCGCTGCAATAGTCATTGTATTAGATTGATCAAAAAAACAAAACAGTCTTCCTCCGTCCTGAGGAGCAAACCATCAAAACCAGATCTCATGACATCAGCTCAAATCATGAAGAAAACCAAATGATTAAATCAGGCAGCTTCTGTAGGCAAACGAGGCGTTAGAAACCAGTCATCATCAATTCATGGACTGACCGGAAGAAGCACGTGATGAAGAGGCTCAGAAACATCAGTCCTCACAGAAGAATCCAGACCTACAGAAGTTTGAGCGGCCAACTCGGAGCACGTTCACTTTAAAAAACGGCCTGTGTGTGTGTGTGTGTGTGTGAGCGCGTGTGTGTGTGTGTGTGTATCAGTCTCTGCTGGCGTCCAGTGATGGACAGACTCGCCGTCTCACTGTAAACACAGATGAAGGTCTCTCACTCGTCGGATCCGGCCGAGCGTTTCTGAGTCCTCTTGCGTGGAGATTGTCTGGGAGATGCTTTATCTGAGAGAAACAGACGAACGTCAGTCACGTGATCAGATGAGTCACATGATGAAGATCAGAGGACAGAAAGATCAGAATCAACGCTCACCTCGCCGACTCGCCACTGAGCTCACGAGAGGAAGAGGAGATAAAGAGAGAAAGAGCAGCGTGAGTGAGTGAAGAGAACAGGAAGACCAGACCAGACCAGACCGGATCAGACCAGACCAGATCGGTTCAGACCAGACCAGAACAGATCAGACCGGTTTAAACCAGATCAGACCAGACCGGTTCAGACCAGTTCAAACCAGACCAGATCGGTTCAGACCAGACCGGTTTAAACCAGACCGGACCAGTTCAGATCAGATCAGTTCAAACCAGACCAGACAGGATAGGATCAAATCAGACCGGATCAGACCAGACCAGTTCAAACCAGACCTAATCAGACCAGACCTGTTCAGACAGAATCAGACCAGACCAGGCCGGTTTAAACCAGACCGGACCAGTTCAGATCAGTTCAAACCAGACCAGACAGGATAGGATCAAATCAGACCGGATCAGACCAGACCAGTTCAAACCAGACCTAATCAGACCAGACCTGTTCAGACAGAATCAGACCAGACCAGGCCGGTTTAAACCAGAACAGACCAGATCGGTTCAGACCAGACCGGATCAGACCAGTTAAGACTGGATCAGACCAGTTCAAACCAGACCAGATCGGTTCAGACCAGACCGGTTCAAACCTGACCTGATTAGACCGGTTTAAACCAGACCAGTTCAAACCAGACCGGATAAGACCAGACCAGTTCAAACCAGACCGGACCAGACCAGTTCAAACCAGACCGGACCAGACCAGTTCAAACCAGACCGGATAAGACCAGACCAGTTCAAACCAGACCGGATAAGACCAGACCAGTTCAAACCAGACCGGACCAGACCAGTTCAAACCAGACCGGATAAGACCAGACCAGTTCAAACCAGACCGGATAAGACCAGACCAGTTCAAACCAGGTTTCTTCAAAACCTCTTCTTCTGTGTTCAACAGAATAACGAAACTCGTGCAGGTGTGGAACCACATCATTGTTATTTACTTTAATTTATATAGGGCTGCATCACTATTACGTTGTCATATTTTTGTTTACAATATTATACATTTTTATCATTGATGGTAAGTATTATTATTAGGCCTATTATCAGTTTTTTCCCTCTAAACAAAACATGAAGACAGAACTGTATTACTGTTTTTAAACATTCTAATTGTTTTGTAAAACATGATATTTTACACTACAGGTTTAATACTACTCGTTCACTTCCAAACAACTAAATCTTCAAGATTCATTTTAGAGGAATGCAGTAAACTAAACTCGTTATGATTCTGTCAACGTCTCCCCTGAAACATGCATAATAATTCACTTTAATTAATTTAATCTAACCTTTGGATTCATAATCGTGATTTCAAAAGACTATTCCAGTTTTGTTGGATTAACTGTGCAAGCCCATTGTTTATTATAATGAGTGTGATTGTTAGCGTGTGTAAAGCCTGCTGTGATTGGCTGACACTCACTGATCTGGTTGAGTGTTTCCTGTGGGATCCAGCTCATGTCCACATCATTG
>CM050436.1:25141289-25143789 GCA_027564155.1 Gymnocypris eckloni scoliostomus | reverse complement strand
AGCAGATCTGAATCATATGAACGAATTAATCTTTTGTCTGTTCGGCTCCTCTGTGAGTGATTGAGTTCACAAACACTGATCACATTAGACTCCGTTCATTTTCTGACAGATCAACATGTTACTACAGTAAATAAACCAAACTAGTTTGACTAGTTAAAGCGAACAGTGAACCACCAACGCCATCATTCCTCATCATTCTTCCTTTAAGAACACTTTAAAATCATCAAACATTAGAAAAAGGTGTCTACATACAGTAGATGATTGTTGACTACGTCACATGGCTTGAATCTGTCCAGAAACATAACTAACTGGTTAGTTCTCAACCTGAAGTAACAGCCCAACTAGTTATCTCCAGAACTAGTCAGTGGGACTGAAGTCTACTAGTAATGTGTGATGGCTGAACATAAATCTCGTTATAAAAAGTAAAAATGAAAGATGATGAAACTATAACCTCAATCAACGATCATCAATCACATAATTATTAACCTCCATTCATTAATCAGATATTAATTAATCTGATTCTCAGAATATACAGAAGCTTGTTTCTGCTACAGAATACAAATGTATTTAATTTTAAATAAAAAGTAATTCACTAATCAGAGAAAAAAAATCTAAACCGAGTTAATTTGCAAAAATTTTGATTGGGATAAAAATAGTAATCAAACACATATACAGTATATAAACACATATACAGTATATATGTTTATATATTAAAATATGCATGTAAATATGTGTTATCTATAAATAAACAGCACACATACATATACTATATGCGATATATTCATATAAACAAAGCAATGTGTCAGAAATAAGCTTGCGTATGAATATGATAATCAGCATTAATGATGTATTTCTCTTGGCTCTCAGTGCAAGCACTCCACGTAGTTGGCCGGAAGCATGCCGGACTTCCCGGAGCGCTGGACCGTGCCGAACATCCATCCCTCGTCGATGCGCTGCGCGTTAACGATCACGTCTCCGTCGCGGAAGGAGACCTCATCGTGATCCTGAGCGGCGTAATCGTACAGCGCTCGATACACTCTCTGCTGGACACAACACGTGTGTGAGTGAGACACAAACTGTTCAAAGTAACAACATATGTGTGTGTGTGTGTGTGTGTGAGAGAGAGGAGTGTGTGTGTGTGTGTGTGTGTGTGTGTGTGTTTGAGAGAGAGAGAGAGGGTGTGTGTGTGTGAGAGAGAGAGAGAGTGTGTGTGTGTGTGTGTGTGTGTGTGTGTGTGTGAGAGAGTGTGAGAGAGGGAAAGAGTGTGTGTGTGTGTGTGTTTTTACTCTCACCGTGGAGGTTGCGTGTGGAGGAGAGCGAACGCTGTGGACGGGCTGCATGTGAGCGTAACCCTGCTGGTACTGCGGAGGATGATGGGACTGATGCTGGAACACACCTGCATGAGGGACAACATCACACACACACAGTCAAACACTGCAGACCGCAGCACACACACACACACACGCACACCTGCTGGAGGAAACCAGCATTTACTGCAGATGAAACGGGTCAGAAACTGTGAATCATCATCATCATCGTTTGTGGATTAGATCTTCGGCTGGCTTATGGGTGATGTGCGGTCACACACACACACACACACTCACACTCACACACACACACACTCTCCCTCTCTCAGACACACACACTCGCACATATGCACGCACGCACACCCACACACGTGTGGTTATTTCAGCAGCATGCGTCCACAGGGCTGGGAATCGAAAATCAATTCCAATTCCAGAATCGGATACTTTGCGCATCTTTTATGTAGTTTTTATGTACCCTGATGATTTTTGTTCATGGTATACACAGAATAAATATGTTTGATATCTAAATTTAACCACATTGGAATCGAAGCCGTTAATCGATAATAATCGGAACTGATCAAATGATACCCAGCCCTATTGATCCGTGATCTTGCCTGAAGCGGATCGGTCCTGCGATGCAGACGCGCTACTGCAGACGGATGCGCTGCGATCGGCCCAGAGCTCTGAGCCCAGAGAACTGCACACCGACTGCGCAGACGGCTGCTGGGGGGCACGCTCTAACACACACACACACACACACACACACACACACACACACACACACACACACACACACACACACACACACACACACACACACACAAGCGCGCGTCACACACAGATAACCAGCGGCTGAGGGTCAGTGTACAGCGGCTGTCGTGTGTCTGCTGTACCCGTCATCCTGCGCAGGCTTTTAGACTGAATATTGTCCTCCACCGGATCAAAGTCAAAGATGGATCCCGGATCAGTCCTCCAGACCTTCAGCGCTTCAGCACAACACACAGGTCAAAGGTCAAGGAGATCTGATCAATCAGCAGCTTCAGGATTATATGTGTCGTGTACTAGTGGTCACAGGTTTGGGGTCAACGATTTAAAAATAATAATTATTGAATACTTTTGTTACACCAAGGACATGTTAAATTAATCAAAAGTGTTTTATAATGTTACAAAAGATTTGGATTTCAAATAAATGC
>CM050436.1:25106289-25128789 GCA_027564155.1 Gymnocypris eckloni scoliostomus | reverse complement strand
TTTGTATTATTTATAGTAAAAAAAACGTTATATTTAAAGGAATAATCACATTTGTTTCCTTTTTAATTTGAACAGTAAACCTCTGTTGTGCAGCACTTTGCCAAAAAAGGGTTTAATTTTCATTTGATTAAGATAAATTAAATTACTGTTTTATGCCTTCATTTAATTACCAGAAAAATTATGATTTTTTTTTATAGGGCCCTATTATTGTTAAAAAAATAAGACCCAATAAAAAAAATGAATACTGGTCTGTGGCTATTAATTTATTTTCATTAATTCACCATTTGTAAACTGCTGTTTACTGTTAATTTGTTAGAAATATCAATAGCATTTGTATTAAAAACTATATTCACTGAATGTAATCAAGAATCGAATCGGGACACATGTGACATTCACTGAATCCAGCACATGAAGCCGCACCTCGCTCAGGATCTCCGCCGCGTCTCTGGCGTGCCGCGTGTCTTTGGTTTCTGGGAGCGTGTTATACAGAGACGTGCTGTTCTCCTTCTTACCAGACTCTCTGTATTTGCTCTGAAACATCAATAAGCATGCATGTTACTATTAATACACAGCAATATAATGGATTGTACACACCTGATAACTTAAACCGTACCTGACGTCAAAATCGTAATTGCACAATGTTGCAAATGTAGGATTTAAAGTTACATATTTCCCAAAGGCTAGCACTCAGTCACACACACACATTTGTGCTATTCCTGTTATATAGTATTTTAGAGTAAACAGTAGGGATGCAACAATATGCTTCAATACATACCTCGTTTTTTTAAACCACGGTATTCGGAGTAATTTTTTGGGGCGATTTATTAAAATGATATTTAAAATACACTTTCATTCCAGCTCCAAAGACTTCTGTACACTGTATACATGCATGTCTACTTCAAATTTCCTTTGACAGGAGTATATTTTTATGGATTGGCCATTATTATATTAGTGCTATAAACACATGTAACATCCGTTTCATTCATACTGGAAGCCAGAGGGCGCTCTCACGCATATGCATCCCAATAATTAAACTCGTGACGCACCAGGAAATCCATAATATGGACAAAGGCATCCATCTATCCTTGTAACTGAATTAAAGAAGATAGAAACGTTTTAAATGAGGAAACATTACTCGACTGTGACAATGTATAGTTTATGTGTTCTTAAAACCACCTCGGTATTTCATAATAATTAAGTATATTTATAATCCATTGCTAATCGATATTTTACATCATAGCCTCGTTCTGTGATAAAAAGCCACATCAGATCACAAAATTACGTTATTTATGATATTCGGGTAATAAAGTTTTTGGACACAGGTTTAGAAACGCTTGCATTACAAAGCATTACGAGGGCTCTGATTGGTCGAACTCTTGCTGTACTTGCCTGCGTACTTTGACACAGATGAGAACAAACCCTGAATAATGACTTCTACAGAGCTGCTTTACAGCTTCATAATTGATGAATTCAGCATGAACACTGTTCCATGTGAAGCTGCTTTGAAACGATCTGTACTGTCTAAATAAATGTGACTTGATGAATCATCTCAGGTCTTGTGCTGTTATCATGTGTTTGTGTTTGATATTGTTCTCAGCGTCAGTGACTCACGAGTGGAGCTCTGGGACGAGCGTCTATCTATAGCCACACTTATCAGCTCAGAGATACAGCAGCGTTTGAGACGCAGCCCACAGAATAAAGCCACGGACACATTTAATGCATCTTTTCCTGAGAACAGTGTTCTCCCTTATGTGATGTCTCTGGAGCACAGAAGCAGTCATAAGCAGCACGGCTATATTTGTAGCAATAACCAACAATACATTGTATGAGTCTAAATTATACATTTTTCTTTTATGACAAAAATCATTAGATATTAAGATTATGTTCCATGAAGATATTTCCTACCGTAAATATATCAAAACTTAATTATTGATTAGTAATATGCATTGCTAAGAACAATTTAAAGGTGATTTTCTCAATATTTAGATGTTTTTGCACCCTCAGATTCCAGATTTTCAAATATTGTTCAAACCATACATCAATGGAAATATTATTTATTCAGCTTTCAGATGATGCATTAATCTCAAATTCATAAACCACTTTAAGACACTTAAGTCTGGTTTTGTGCTCCAGGGTCACATATTTAATCGTATGTTTAGTCATATGATGCAGTCATAAATCCATCCAGCCCAAAACAAACAAGATTATTATACCTACTATCCACTTTCAGAGTGTAGTCTCCACATCTCCACAGAGATAACAGAAAATGTGTTCGTAATTGCGGTCCGGAATGATTTTGTGTGTGAGCTGGACACAGCAGTGTGTGATGGGATATATAGTTTTGTCTGGATATTTTATATCTGTTGTCTCAGTGAGCTTCTATGTGTTTTCAGATGAGTGTGGATGAACGATGATCACCTCACTGATGAGCGGCGACAGCTCCTTCACGAACTGTGTGTGCAGCGTCTCGGGAAGCTGAGAGTACAGACAGTGAGACAGATCCTCCTGCATCTCTCTCCGGTACTGATTCTACAACACACAGCAGAACATCACACATCAACATCTCTCACACAAAAACTTTCTGTGAGGCGTAATTTTACAAACAGCATGAGTTCTCCTCGAGCTCTCTGTCTTTCCCTTTCATAATCATATCACCATATCGCATCTGCTCTATAAACGAGCTGCACACTGCACGGCTAAAACATAGAGGGACACTCTCTGTTAGGAGAAATCACGCCCGCTCCCTGAGAAAGTCAATATTTTAATTTACACACACACACACCAAACTCATGCACACACTCACACACCAATCTCGCACGCATACACACACACACACACACACACATCAATCTCACACACTCACATACTCACACACACACACTCTCACTCACACTCACACACACACAGGAGTTAAACTCTCACCCGGGTGACACAAGGTTACTCCAATAACAGACCACGCAAAATACCAAAATGAACCTCTTTAAAATCTCACGCAGTGAAGGTTACCTGGCTCTGGAGGTCACTCTGCTGTTTGGCGAACTGCGTCTCCGGCGTCTCGGGCAGATGTGAGTACAGACAGGACGACACGTCTCTCTTCCCCTCCTCTTTATATCTGACCTGCAGAGTTAAAATAACCTCCTGATAACCCACCGACCGCTAACATGACCCTTCAGATGCTGTGAGAGCCGTACCTCGCTGCAGACGTCCGTCAGCTCTCTGGCCCGTCGAGTCTCCGGCGTCTCTGGCAGACGCGAGTAAAGAGACGAGGAGTTCACCTTCTCTTTATACTTCACCTGAAACCACAGACAGACGGGTCACTAACTCAACCAGCTCCAGCACCAGAGCTCAAACTGACCACAGCTCCAGTGCTGCAGAGTGCTCACATCGTTAGGCTTGGGATCATTTCAATGTATCCACTACGATTGTTATCGATTCCAATAAGATAAAAATCCAATATTACAAAGCATTCTGTTGCAGCCGAAATCAGAAGACTTAAACCCCGTTCACACTACAAGCCCCATTCATTTCAATGGAGAGCAGGAGATTTCCGGCGACAGCGCTGGCGACCAGATGGGGCGTGTCCAGCGTCGCGACAAAGTTCAGAATCCTTCAACTTTATGCAAATGAAGAGCGACTTTCGGAAGCAACAGCCAATAGGAAAGAAGACGGTTGAGCTCATGTGATCGTTCTCCTCTCATACTCAATGGAAAAAAAGTAGGCTCTGTTTCTCATTCATTTTCGTTTGTATTTTCCTTAATTCATATTTATATTATATTTAGTATTTTGCCTCCAAAATGTTAGTAGCGGCAATAAACCTAATTTGCTGTCAAGGCAACCATTAGCAAGAACGCCCACTAGCGACCTCATCGCTAGTGTGAACGCAGCTTTACAGTGTGTTCACACCAGATGTGACTTGTGCGAATAAATTGCGCTATTCGCACGTAGTTGGACGCTTGAATATTTTGAGTTTACTCGCTTCATTCGCGCATGAAACAACAGACGCAAATTCGCGTCATAGGAGGGGCTTCTGCCAGGCGGCTCCAGTCTCGTTGCGAAATTGTTGACATAGATTTTGTTGAGAGGGTAACTGCGCTTTATGTGCTATGGAAGGCTGAAAAACGGCTTAAATAATAGCTCAAATTGTGTAAAGAGCGTTTTTTTTTACAACTTTCGGATTTCTGCCTCCACTCGCTACGTTGTAATCACGTCACTACTAGAGCAAGCTCCTGATTGGTTAACGCGGCGCGAAATATTCGCTACAGTTCAGATTTTTTTACTTTTTCAACGTTACGCGCGTCAAACGTCCGAAACGCTAAATTTGCGCCTGCATCATTTGATGTTATTATTTGTATAACACGTTTCACGATACAATTGTTGCAAAGCAGCTTTACAGGAAATTAAGTTTCCACAATAGATTTATATATTGCAGAAACTTCATATATTTAACTTATGGCAAAATTTTGTTAATTCTGTATATTGTCTTTGCATTGACTTATTATGTAAATTACTCGCGCTTAACGCTTCATTCGCATTTGGTGTGAACGCACCTTTAGGCCTGCAAGAGGAACATTTGTCTATATTTTTTTAACAAAAATACCACAGCAAAACATCTAGACTAATACATATTTCAAATATTAAAGTGTTTAAGACAAGTAAACAGTCAGTAATAAAATAGAAACAAACTAATCAATCAGCCACAGCACTAATAAATACAACTGAACCGAATTTCAGGTACAGAAACTAATTAAAAGTTTAAAAATACTTCATGGATTTATTTCATAAATATAGATGATTAATTAAAGATATTGAGTCGAGATTTTCTTTAATTATTCCTGATCGTTAATGACAGGTGGTGTGTTTATTAGGCTGCTGTCTTCTTTCTCATGTCTACCTTCATTAAGACACAAACGGCTGTGTTTATGATCATATACTGGTGTATTTTTCTGCTCACTGGTTTATAAATATGAAAGAAGTCAGTTCTGGTCTGAAACACACAGAACGCTTGGAGAACGAACACGGATTGAGACAATGTTCTCTGAGCTTCAGACGCAAACAGATCTCAAGATCTTTCCTTCTAAAAATCCCTAAAAATCCTTTTTAAATCTTTTTAAATCACATTAAAGCATCTTATCGAGAACACCAGGTTCTAGTGTCTTTGGAGCCGATACTAAAATGAAACTGGTTTCGATACCCAACCTTACACATGATGCTGCTGCTGCTGATGATGCTGCTGATGAAGCATTACCTCGCTCTGGATGTGTGCGGCCTCTCGAGCGTGTCGAGTCTCTGGGAGCTGATGGTACAGAGATCTGCTCATCTGCTGCTTACTGGCCTCCTTATACTTCACCTGAACACACACACATCAAATCGGACGTATGTGGCATGAGTGTGTGTCTGTGTGAGTGTGTGTGTGTGTGTGTGTGTGTGTGTGTGTGTGTGTGTGTGTGTGTGTGAGTGTGTGTGTGTGTGTGAGCGTGTGTCTGTGTGTGTGTGTGTGTGTTCATCCTCACGTCGCTCTGGAGTTCAGTCACTGTCTTCGTGAACTGTGTCTCTGGAGTCTCTGCCATCTGAGAATAAACACTGGAGCTTGTGAGCTTCTGTCCTTCAGTCTTATACTGAACCTGAAACACATGAGTGAGGTGTGTTTATGTGTGTCCAGGTGTGTTTATGTGTGTCCAGGTGTGTCCATGTGTGTTCATGTGTGTCCAGGTGTGTTTATATGTGTCCAGGTGTGTCCAAGAGTGTTTATGTATGTCCAGGTGTGTTTATGCATGTGTCCAGGTGTGTTTATGTGTGTGTCTAGGTGTGTTTATGTGTGTCCAGGTGTGTTTATGTGTGTCCATGTGTGTTCAGGTGTGTCCAAGAGTGTTTATGTGTGTCCAGGTGTGTTTATGTGTGTCCAGGTGTGTCCAGGTGTGTTTATGTGTGTCCAGGTGTGTTTATGCATGTTCATGTGTGTTTATGTGTGTCCAGGTGTGTTTATGCATGTTCAGGTGTTACCTGACTCTGCAGTGCGGTGAGATTTCGGAGCCGCTGGATCTCTGCGGTGTCGCTCATCTGTGAGTACAGCGATGAGGACAGATCCTTCTTCACAGCCTCTTTATACTTCAGCTGAGGGAAACACACCTGTGGTCAGTGTTACGCTCATGAGTGCGTGTGAATCTGCCTCAGTGCTGTGTGTACCTCGCTGCGCAGCTCTCCGGCGTGTTTGGCGTGTTCGGTGTCCAGAGTCTCGGGAAGATGGGCGTAAAGAGACGTATCTGTTCTGTTCTTCTGTTTATATTTAACCTACATACACAGTCATGAGTAAATACACACACTTCCTCATCACACACGCTGAGCTCCGGTCATTCTGTTCATGATGTGACACACATACCTGACTCTGCAGCTCGTAGGCATCTTTAGCGTGTTCGGTCTGCAGCGTCTGCGGCATCAGGCTGTACAGATTACTCTCCGCTTCTTTCTTACCCTCCTGCTTGTACTGAAGCTGAAAACAGAAGCTGCTTTACACCCAAACAAACAGACTGAACTTCTATACACTTGACTTCAGTCAGTAATATCAATACAGCGTGTTACCTCACTCTGGACGTCGCTCATGTGTTTGGCGAACTCTGTGTCTGCGGTCTGCGGCAGGAGCGAATACAGACTGACCTGATCATTCTTCTGCTTATATCTGATCTGAGAACACATGATCATCAGTATTTAAACATCAGTCATATGTAAACAAGCACTGATTTATTCAAACGCTCCATTAAAGGCAATATCTGTCAAACTACTACATTGACTTCTAAGGGCGTTTTTCCATTTATAAGCCAACCTAAATGCATCATCTTTAATGTCAAATTATTACATTTAATTGATAAATAGAAAGTAAATAAAATATGAAGTAAAAAAAGCTTCTGTAAAGCTGCCTTGCTACGATTTGCATCGCGAAATGCGCTTTACTAATAAACATGAATTGAATAAATTCAACTAGAATAATAAGAGACTATTGGCTGTTACCGATCAAATGAAATCAGCATCAGATCGACACACAACAGTTCTGCTGGGTTTGTTTGGAATGGTTTTCATTGGAAAAGCAGCCTTTTTTACTCATGTGAAGTTGCTTATGACATAAATATAAATCACAAAACATCATACAAGGACATTTTCTGCATTCATTATCTTGATTTCAGTAGCGTTGTTCCTCCAAGCCCTCGTTAATCTCTGACCCCGATTCATATTCAGTATGAGTTCATTCTGTAAAAACTGATCAGATGACAGTCTTAAGGAGTAACCCAGAACCAGCAGCTCACATCTAGTGCCCTATCTAGTGTAGCTCACCTGGTTCTGCGCGTCTGCAATCTCTCTGGCCATCTGCGTCTGAAGCGTCTCTGGCAGTCGAGAGAATAACGGGCTGGACAAGCTCTGTCTGCCGTCCTCTTTGTACTTCACCTGAACAGATAAAGTGTGAGGATCTGGAGCTCGTGCGGGAATCTCACAGAATTTGAACACAAGGCCGCTGTACCTCGCTGATGAGCGCGGTGGCGTGTTTAGCGTGTTGCGTGTCCAGTGTCTCTGGCAGCGTGGCGTACAGCGAGTCGCACGCTTGCTGCTTCCCAGATGCCTTATATTTCACCTGAACGAAACATTCACTGATGAGAGACTCTGTAAATTAATGTTTTTCATCAGTCGAACCCATTTGAGGGCAAATATTTACTAGTAGTCTCCCTGGGATTTCAAGTTATTAATTCAGTAATTGAAAAGCATATTCTCACGTTCATGGTTCTCTGATGTCAAGTAATGGGCACATTGTTTTTTAGTGTTTTATTTTGTTTGCTTTTATTGTTTTCCAGATGTCACGCCTACAATTTTATCCAATTTTATCAAGTGTTTTATTTTGATTGCTTTTCTTTGAAAATAAAAATCCTATCTCACTGGTAAGTCTTTCAAGGTTGTCTGGGGATGTATCCAGAGCACATAAACTGGTTACTGGGGTTCCCCAAGGATCCGTTCTAGGACCCCTCCTCTTCTCCACATACACTACATCACTGGGGTTCCCCAAGGATCCATTCTAGGACCCCTCCTCTTTTCCACATACACTACATCACTGAGGTTCCCCAAGGATCCGTTCTAGGACCCCTCCTCTTCTCCACATACACTACATAACTGGGGTTCCCCAAGGATCCGTTCTAGGACCCCTCCTCTTCTCCACATACACTACATCACTGGGGTTCCCCAAGGATCTGTTCTAGGACCCCTCCTCTTCTCCACATACACTACATCACTGGGGTTCCCCAAGGATCCGTTCTAGGACCCCTCCTTTTCTCCACATACACTACATCACTGGGGTTCCCCAAGGATCCGTTCTTGGACCCCTCCTCTTCTCCACATACACTACATCACTGGGGTTCCCCAAGGATCCGCTTGGACCCCTCCTCTTCCACATACACTACATCACTGGGGTTCCCCAAGGATCCGTTCTTGGACCCCTCCTCTTCTCCACATACACTACATCACTGGGGTTCCCCAAGGATCCGTTCTAGGACCCCTGCTCTTCTCCACATACACTACATCACTGGAGTTCCCCAAGGATTCGTTCTAGGACCCCTCCTCTTCTCCACATACACTACATCACTGGGGTTCCCCAAGGATCCATTCTAGGACCCCTCCTCTTCTCCACATACACTACTTCACTGGGGTTCCCCAAGGATCCATTCTTGGACCCCTCCTCTTCTCCACATACACTACATCACTGGGGTTCCCCAAGGATATGTTCTAGGACTTCTCCTCTTCTCCACATACACTACATCACTGGGGTTCCCCAAGGATCCATTCTAGGACTCCTCCTCTTCTCCACATACACTACATCACTGGGTCCATCATACAGGAGCATGGATTCTCCTATCTTTTCTACGCTGACGACACACAGTTCTATCTCTCATTTCGACCAGATGATCCAACGGTAGCTGCATGGATCTCAGGCTCATCTCGGCATGGATGATCAGCTACAGCCAGAGGTGGAAAGAGTACAAAAATATTCTACTCAAGTAAAAGTACCATTACATTATACAAGTAAAAGTACCAGTCTAAAAATATACTCAAGTAAAAGTAAAAGTAGCTCATTTAAAATTTACTTAGTTACATTTTAACAATGGGAGGGAGGAAAATGGGATAGAGCAAAGATGTCAAACTCAGTTCCTGGAGGGCCACAGCCCTACACAGTGTAGATATTACCCTAATTAAACACATCTGATACAGCTAAACTAATCATTTAGGCTTATTTGAAAACTACATGGTGTGTGTGGAGCAGGGTTGAACTAAACTCTTTAGGCTGTGGCCCTCCAGTAACACCCTCCAGAGTTTGACACCCTGGGATATGGGCCTATAAATCTCAAACTAAGTGTTTTAATTAAAGGAATCAGTTAATTAGAATTATAAGACATTTGGGCTGTTACCAGGCAAATTAAATCAGTATCAACAAAATTAATCTTTGCAATGCAGAGGAAACGCAGAAGCTTCATCTGAAGTGGCATATATGTATTACACTGACATAAATGCATTTAGCCTGCAATTACAAATGCAGAAATAATGTTTAGATAAATAAGACATAAAATGTGACCCTGAACCACAAAACCATAAGGGTCCATTTTCCTAAATTGCGATTTATACATCATCTGAAAGCTGAATAAATCATATTTCCATTGATGTATGGTTTGTTATGATCGGACAATATTTTAAAATCTGGAATCTGAGGGTGCAAAAAATCCAAATATTGAGAAAATCTCCTTTAAAGTTGTTCAAATTAAGCTCCTAGTTTTGATATATTTACAGTAGGAAATTTACAAAATATATTAATGGAACATGATCTTTACTTAATATGCTAATGATTTTTGGCATAAAAGAACCCATACAATGTATTGTTGGCTATTGCTACAAATATACCCCAGTGACTTAAGACTGGTTTTGTGGTCCAGGGTCACAAATGTTAAATAGTCATTAGAAATAAAAAAATAATAATAATCAAAAGATACTTTAAATGTTAAATTAGAACCACCAGTAGGTGTCAGTAAGTTACTCATAAGTGAGTCATTGCGATTGAACAGAATCATTTAAACGGTTAATTCATTCAGGAACAAATCACGTCATTGCTCAGTCAAAGATGCAAAACTGTGTATGGTGGCTGTGTTTGGAATTATTTTTGTTGTCGAAATAGAGCAAAAACAGGCAATATGGTGTCTAAAGTCTCTTAATTAACTTCTTGTTTTTTGAACTGTTGTAAAAGAAAAACTACAGAGCCTAATCATGGTGATTTTTGAGAAAACGGCATTCTTCATGTGATGTTGACTTACTATATTAAATTATACCACCAATGCAATGTTACCTCTAGAGATGTTATAAGCTGCTAGTTCGGTCTCCTAGGACAGTTTACACTGCATAATAGAGCATGAATATCACTGGGGTTCACTTCATTTTTCACTTCTCCAGAATATGACTGGGGTTTTCAGCTGGGTCTGCACCATAGGACCCATCCTCTTCTCCACATACACTACATCACTGGGGTTCCCCAAGGATCCGTTCTAGGACCCGCTCCTTTCTCCTCCAATCACTCGGGCGGTTCCCCAAGGCGTTCGTTGCTAAGCAACCATCAGCTGCGCTCTCCGTTACACTACGGCATTCTGGGGTTAAGGATCCATTCTAGGATCCTCTTTTCCACATACACTACATCACTGGGGGTTCCCCAAGGATCCCGCGCAGGACCCTCCTCATTTGAAATAACGAACTACATCACTGGGGTTCCCCCAAGGATATGTTCTAAAACGCCTGTCTTGTCCGTCTGCATCACTTGTGATTCCCCAGTTTCTTCTTCTGCCCATTATTTGCTCTTTTCCACGGAGCGATTTTTTTACTCATCACGAATGTGTTTTAAATATGTAGGACACAATACTTCTCACAAAATATACTTAAGTAAAAGGAGCATGGATTACAGATTAAAAACATTACTTAAAAAGTACAAGTACACAAGCTACTCTCAATTACACCAGATGATCCAACGGTAGTGCAATCTCAGGCTCATCTCCACCTCTGATCAGCTACAGCTCAACCTGGAAAAGACTGAGCTTCTTGTCTTCCCTGCCACTCCAACTCTACAGCATGACTTCACCATCCAACTAGGTTATTCTACAATTACCCCATCAAGTTTGGTCAGAAATCTTGGCATAATCACTGATGACCAGCTGACTCTCATAGAAAGAGCAGACCGCAAAGACTACTCGATCTTGCCGGTTTGCATTACACAACATCAGAAAGATCAGGTCCTTTCTGACAAAGCAAGCTGCATAACTTCTTGTCCAGGCCTTGTCATTTCTAGGCTGGACTACTGCAATGCTCTTCTGGCTGGACTTCCATCAAACACAATCAAACCTCTACAGATTGAGAATGCAGCAGCACGACTGGTCTTCAACGAGTCACTATGCAATTTATCTCCTTTAGCACACATTCTCTCACCTCACTCTGCAGGTCCGACACGGATCTGACAAACTGCGTCTCTGGAGTGTCGGGCAGCTGAGAGTAAACGCTGGACGAGAGGCTTCTGCGGCCGTCCTCACGGTACTCTTTCTGAAACACACACGGAGACGGAGTCACGCGTGACGGTCAGCATCATGAATGAAGCAGCAGTGAACTGAGCCGCACCTCACTGAGCACGTGCGAGATCTGCTGCACAAACTTCATTTCTGCCGAGTCTGGAACCGCAGTGAAGAAGGAGCCTGAGAAATCACTCTTCCTGATGCCTTTATAGGCCACCTGAGGGCAGAAGGTCAGACGGTCAGACGGAGGTCAGACGCGTGTGTGGAGGCGTGAGTGTGCGCAGTGCTACCTCGCTCTGGATGTGTGAGGCGTCTCGAGCGTGTCGAGTCTCTGGAGTCTCTGGGAGCTGATGGTACAGAGATCTGCTCATCTGCTGCTTACTGGCCTCCTTATACTTCACCTGAGGTCAACATGATTTTCAATCCTGACGTCTGAAGGACCTGGGCTCAGACACGGCTTATGGGGTCGCTAGGGTGTTCTGGATTGTTGTTAGGAGGTTGCTAAAGGAGTGGTTTCTATGGTGTTGCTATGGGGGTCTCTAGGGTGTTTTTAGAGTTGTGTTTCAGAGTGGTTGTTAAGGGGTTGCTATGGATGTCTCTAGGGTGTTTCGTTTTATAGTGGTTGTTAAGGGGTTGCTATGGAGGTCTCTAGGAAGTTTCTAGATTTGTTTCAGAGTGGTTGTTAAGGGGTTGCTATGGAGGTCTCTAGGGTGTTTCTAGATTTGTGTTTCAGAGTGGTTGTTAAGGGGTTGCTATGGCGGTCTCTAGGGTGTTTCTAGAGTTATGTTTCAGAGTGGTTGTTAAGGGGTTGATATGGCAGTCTCTAGGGTTCTAGAGTTGTGTTTCAGAGCGGTTGTTAAGGGGTTGCTATGGCAGTCTCTAGGGTGATCCTAGAGTTGTGTTTCAGAGTGGTTGTTAAGGGGTTGCTATGGCAGTCTCTAGGGTGTTTCAGAGTGGTTGTTAAGGGGATGCTATGGCATTCTCTAGGGTGTTTCAGAGTGGTTGTTAAGGGGTTGCTATGGAGGTCTCTAGGGTGTTTGTGTATCAGATTAGTTGTTAGGGTGTTGCTATGGCGGTCTCTAGGGTGTTTCTAGAGTTGTGTTTCAGGGTGGTTGTTAAGGGGTTGCTATGGCGGACTCTAGGGTGTTTTATAGTGGTTGTTAAGGGGTTGCTATGGCGGTCTCTAGGGTGTTTCTAGAGTTGTGTTTCAGGGTGGTTGTTAAGGGGTTGCTATGGCGGACTCTAGGGTGTTTTATAGTGGTTGTTAAGGGGTTGCTATCGGCTCTCTAGGAAGTTTCTAGATTTGTTTCAGAGTGGTTGTTAAGGGGTTGCTATGGCGGTCTCTAGGGTGTTTCTAGAGTTATGTTTCAGAGTGGTTGTTAAGGGGTTGCTATGGCAGTCTCTAGGGTGTTTCAGAGTGGTTGTTAAGGGGATGCTATGGCAGTCTCTAGGGTGTTTCTAGAGTTGTGTTTCATAGTGGTTGTTAAGGGCTTGCTATGGAGGTCTCTAGGGTGTTTGTGTATCAGATTAGTTGTTAGGGTGTTGCTATGGTGGTCTCTAGGGTGTTTCTAGAGTTGTGTTTCAGGGTGGTTGTTAAGGGGATGCTATGGCGGACTCTAGGGTGTTTCAGGGTGGTTGTTAAGGGGTTGCTATGGAGGTCTCTAGGGTGTTTCAGAGCGGTTGTTAAGGGGTTGCTATGGCAGTCTCTAGGGTGTTTCTACAGTTGTGTTTCAGAGTGGTTGTTAAGGTGTTGCTATGGTGAACAGGGACAGTGACTGATATATTGTTGATCTGACGAGTCTCAGTGAGTTCATACGTCACTCTGTAAGTCGGCGTTGTGTTTGGCGAACTGCGTGTCCAGCGTCTCGGGCATGAGCGAGTACAGATTACTGGAGTTTTCCTGCACATCAGCTTTATATTTCAACTGAAACACACAAACACAGACAAAACACTTCAACACAAACACAGCTGAAAACACAAAACATAAAGAAGATCCTAGATCACTGCTTCTCAACCAGACGCCGTAGGATGACGTTAAGTTATTTATTTATATATCTATATAACTTTATTTGTGCGGTCAAACACACTGTTAATCACGATTAATCGCATCCAAAATATTTTTTATACATAATATGTGTGTGTATATACTGTGTATATTTATTATGTATATATAAATACACACACATACAGTATATTTCTTGAAAATATTTACATAAGTATAAATATATTTAATATATAAACATAACATATTTTTCTTAAATATATACATGAATGTGTGTATTTATATATACATAATAAATATACACAGTATACACACACATATATTATGTAAACAAAAACTTTTATTTAGGATGTGATTAATCGTTTGATAGCACTAATAAAAATACACACCAAAACAAAACAAAATTCTTACTTATTTTATCTTATTTTGTTTTACTTTTAAGATATAAAGTTCTGTTATCCATTAAAATGTATCATTTATTTTACAATGAATTTATTTCACAATAAAACAATTACAAACACAAAAAAACTAATATTTTGCATTAAATTCAGGCGATTACAAAAACATTAAAAAACTTACTCAAGATTTACTCATCAAAAATAAAATACAATTTATCAATTCTGTTCATGGGGTCAGAAAAATAAACTTAGTCTCTTTTAAGTAGATTTTTTCTGTTTGCGTTAAGATACCCTTGTGAAAAATAAATGTATTTCATGGTAAGTATACTCCAAATATATTTATGTACTTAATAAAAATGCCCTGAATTGCACTATTGGTATACTAAACTGGTCTACTTAAAGTCTACTAAATTGGAACAACTAATTTTGTACTTAATGCTCTTTAAGTAGTGCTGAAGCCCAACTAAAGATATACTGAAGTATATCTGATTGTATATTACTTTTTAACAAGGATATTTGTACTGGAAAAGACAAACAATCCATCCTGTTCTGATGATGTTCACCTCGCTCTGGAGCTCCATCTGCTGCTTCACGAACTCGTTCTGCGGCGTCTCAGTCATCAGCGAGTATAAACTGCTGCCCGTCACAGATGCCCGGCCTTGCCTGTACTTCAGCTGAGCACACAACAGAACACACACCTCATCAATCAACACACACACACACACATACACAAACGCGTCATACCTCGCTCTGGATGTGTGCAGCGTCTCGAGCGTGTCGAGTCTCTGGAGTCTCTGGGAGCTGATGGTACAGAGATCTGCTCATCTGCTGCTTACTGGCCTCCTTATACTTCACCTGAACACACACACACACACACACATCATCATCATCATCATCAGTTCGTCAGACGTTGATCACGCACCTGACTCTGCAGCTCAGAGATGCTCCTGCTGAACTCCGTCTCTGGAGTTTCTGGAAGCTGAGAGTAAATGCAGCTGCTGATGCTCCTCCTGCTCTGCTCGCGGTATTTATTCTACACATACACACACACACACACACACACACACACACACACACACACACACACACACACACACACACACACACACAGATGTCACACACCTCTTCTGCCAGTGTAAACCTGCTCTGAGCTTCATCCGTCTGATTCACCTCGCTGATGCTCTCGGTCATCTCTCTGGCCAACTGGATCTCCGGCGTGTCGGTCAGCATGGAGAACAGAGACCTGGATGCACTCGTCTGTCCCTCCTTATACATCACCTGACACAACGTTTATTTGATCAAAAATACAGTAAAAATATGAAATATTATTTTCATATAAAACAGCTGTTTTCTATGTGAATATGTGTTAAACTGTAATTTATTTCTGTGATCAAAGCTGTATTTTCATCATCATTACTTCAGTGTCACATGGTCTTCAGAAATCAGTATAACATGAAACATTTCTGATTATTATCAATGTTGAAAACATTCAATATTTTCATGGAAACCGTGATGCATTTTATTTTTCAGGATTCACAGATGAATAGAAAGTTGAAAAGAACAGCATTTATTTGAAACAGAAATCTACTGTAACATTATAAATGACTTTACTGGTAATTTTGATCAATTTAAAGCGTCCATAATAAGTAAAAGTGTTAATTTCTGTATTTTTGCACCTGGCTCTGTAGCTGGGACGCTTCTTTAGCGTGTTGAGTCTCCAGGGTTTCTGGCAGCTGTGAGTACAGACATGTGGAAGCGTTTTTTCGACCGGCTTCTCTGTATTTATTCTGTCAGGCAATGAGAGCAGGCGTGAGAGCGCAGTCACATGACATCACACAGGTGAACATGAGTGAAGTGTGTGTGTTACTTCGCTCTGCAGATCCGTCATGTATTTGGCGTGTTGCGTGTCAGTCGTGTCGGGCAGCTGAGAGTACAGACTACACGACAGCTTCTTCCTCCCATCCGCTTTATATCTGACCTGAAACACCATCAACACCATCATCACCACTTTCATCATCACCATCACCATCACCATCATCAACACTATCATCCCCATCATCACCATAACCATCATCATCACCATCACTAACATCATCACCATAATCACTTTCATCATCACCATCATCACCATAACCATCATCATCACAACCATAATCACCATCACCATCATCATCACTACCATCATCATCATCACAACCATCATCACCACCATCACCATCAACAACAACAACACCATCATCACCATCATCATCACCATCACAACCATCATCACCACCATCACCATCATCACCATCATCACCACCATCATCAACACTATCATCATCATCATCATCACCATCACCACCATCATCACCATCAACACCATCATCATCATCACCATCACCACCATCATCACCATCATCATCACCATCACAACCATCATCACCACCATCACCATCATCACCACCACCATCATCATCACCATCACTACCATCATCACCACTTTCATCATCACTTTCATCACCACCATCATCATTATCACTTTCATCACCATCACCATCATCATCACTTTCATATCACTATTGACATCTGAGCGTGTTTTTAGCGTGCCGTACCTCGCTCTGCAGGTCCCTCATCTCTCGAGCGAACTCCGTGTCTGGTGTGTCGGGCATCAGTGAGTAAAGATTGACACACATATCCCTGCGTCCGTCCTCACGGTACAGTGTCTGAACACACACACACACACACACACACACACACACACACACACAGCATGACACACACACACACATCAGCATCACACACACACACACACACACACACACACACACACACACACACACACATCAGCATAACACACAATCAAAATACACACACATCAGCATCACACACACACACACACACACACACACACTCAATACACACATCAGCATCGTAAACACACACATACACACACACATCTGCATCACACACACAAGCACACACACCAGCATCACACACACAATACACACAACAGCATCACACAAACAATACACACACACAACACACACACATTCTGCTCACACTGCAAACAAACTGATGCTCTTTCTCAGTATTTTTGGCTTGATTTCCAATACAAATGTCTACAAATTCATCAATCGAGGTACATAAAAAAACTGTTTTCATTCCTCACTGACAGATATATGTTCCCGTTTTAAGCATAAGTCACTTTAATTTTGATAAATGTCTCAGAAAACAAGACTTAATTTCTTCATTTTGTATCTTGATTTAAGAATCTTTAAACATCTGTGCAGGAAAACAAGACAAAAATACAGATCGACATTCATTTGGCAACATTTAATTCCATGACTTTCTAACTTTTTAGTTTTTTTATGGAGATAAGCCGTTTTACTGATCTGCAGATGACCTTTATTTATTAATATCATGTGTCTGAATGATTTGTGGCTCTGAAGGTCTCGTCTCACCTCGCTGTACAGCTGTGAAGCGTGTTTAGCGTGTAGAATCTCTAATGTTTCAGGAACACACGAGCACACGCCATTCACCAGCTTCTTTCCGCCATTGTTATTCTTCCTCTATTGAAGACACACACACACACACACACACACACACACAAAAGGACACAGAATGCTACACATTCTACAGGTGAAACGACGATGATGGAGAGCAGGTAAAGCACCTGCAGTGTTTCTCTGATTCAGATTCTCACTGGGATTCATGTGATCGTACCTCAGGGTGAGATGATGAGACACTCTCTCCTTCATCTGTGTGTGTGACCTACAGGAGACACAGACCATAAGAAACACACACACACATCTCCTGTATTTGTGTGAAAGATCATCAGAGCAGCGGTCAGTACCTCCGTCTGAGCATCTGTGGCGACTGTCACCTGCAAAAAAAACAAAATCAATTTAAAGCAGTCACGAACTGAGAAACCAAAATTCCCTTGATCTTTTGACATATAAGAGATCAGTTAGAGGTCTTGTTAGTATAAAAACAACTTATATTGAAGGCGGTCTGCCAAACGACAGCTTGTGGAGAGTGCCACTCTATGATGCAATAGTGTGGATAAGCCCCGCCTCCACAGAAGATGATGATCATCAACGCCTGCTTCTACAGCGCTGCCCGTTTAGCCCCGCCCACCGATTCTACAGCGCTGCCCGTTTAGCCCCGCCCACCGATTCTACATCACTCTTTTTTAGCCCCGCCCACCGATTCTACATCACTCTTTTTAGCCCCGCCCACCGATTCTACATCTACTTCTTATCCCAACATTAGGAAAGAGTAAATTAACTTTATGTTTAATGAAGTTCCACATCGTGTCATTTAGAACTCGGTCCTTAGTTCACTTCATTTTACTGTGGATTATTTTACAAACAAGACACAATTCGACGCATGATTTTCAGAAAGATTTAAACTAAAAGACAATGCAGTGCGACTATATTAGATCCGTCAGTAATGTCGCAACACAAGTGTGAGTAACTGTTTTCATTACATAAACACTATTACTTCTGTTAAACAGATCATTAGATATGTGTTTTTTGACCTAAACCCCAGCAGCGTCCGTCTGTGAGGAATGTAGGCTGTCAATCACACACAACTATTAGCCAATCACAGCAGGGGGCGTGTACTTCCAAGTCTAAAATCCCAGACCCCTTTAATAACAAAACAATAAAAGAACAATGTTTCTTTAATGCATGAAACTGTGACGTCTGTGATACTCTGAATGCCTGTAACCTCCAGCAATTCCTCCTCCATTTATAAAACATATAATTTAATACATATAATAAAACAGATCAAAACATTCGTTTTACCACCATCTGCTGTTCAACATGATTGTTTAAACATAAGTTATAATAATGCAGGCTGATGGTTTCAACTAAAGCATAGAGCACTGATTAACATGGGTTAGGATCCTTCACTAAAGAAGGAAATGAATGGGGTTTTTGCTTCATTCACACTTACCTCACGGGCCACTGATTTCGGATCAGGACTCGGATCAGAAGGTTTTGGGTCAGGATTCAGATCAGGATTCAGATCAGGTCTTGGCTCAGGATTCAGATAAGAATTCGGATCAGAAGGTTTTGGGTCAGGATTCGGATCAGAAGGTTTTGGGTTAGGATTCAGATCAGGATTTGGATCATGACTCAGATTAAGATTTGGCTCAGGATTCAGACCAGAAAGTTTTGGATCAGGATTCAGTTTAGGACTCAGATCAGGACTCGGATCAGAACTTGGATCAGGATTCAGTTTATGACTCAGATCAGGATTCAGTTTATGACTCAGATCAGGATTCGAATCAAGATTTGGCTCAGGATTCAGATCAGAATGTTTTGGCTCAGGATTCGGATCAGGATTCAGTTTAGGACTCAGATCAGGACTTGGATCAGGATTCAGTTTAGGACTCAGATCAGGACTCGGATCAGAACTTGGATCAGGATTCAGTTTATGACTCAGATCAGGATTCGAATCAAGATTTGGCTCAGGATTCAGATCAGAAGGTTTTGGCTCAGGATTCGGATCAGGATTCAGTTTAGGACTCAGATCAGGACTTGGATCAGGATTCAGTTTAGGACTCAGATCAGGACTCGGATCAGAACTTGGATCAGGATTCAGTTTATGACTCAGATCAGGATTCGAATCAAGATTTGGCTCAGGATTCAGATCAGAAGGTTTTGGCTCAGGATTCGGATCAGGATTCAGTTTAGGACTCAGATCAGGACTTGGATCAGGATTCAGTTTAGGATTCGGATCAGAAGTCAGATCAGGACTCATTCCAGGACTCGGGTCTGGATCGACTGTGACGGCTGATGGTGAATCCTGTGACACACACACACACACACACACACACACACACACACACACACACACACACACACACACAGTGAGCGCGGCACGTCGTGTGAAGGTCACTGTGACTCCTCTCGGGCAGCGCTCTCACCTCAGCGGTCAGCTCCACACCTCGGTCCGTGGGTCCAGCAGCTTCTTCAGCAGACATGACTGAAACAGGAGCTTGGGAGCGCAGTGCTGGACGCAGCTGACCAGAGCGACGCTTCAGCTCGACTGACCAGCTTCTGCTTCGGAACAGACCTTATCAGACGCTTCCCCGTTTAGAAGCACTCGAGCGTTATCAGCGCAGAGGAGAAAGTGTCGCACACAGAAAGGAATGAGCAGAGATATGAGCACCTCACACTGACCTTTACCATCACTAGTAGTACTAGTGCTCATAGTGATGACAAGTTAACCCACAGTTAACCAGCACTGATGCTGACTACTCAAACTAAAACTAGTGTATCTGGCTGAAACTGAGACCGTGAACTCATATCCATCAGCTGGAGTTCAGTGTGTGTGTGTGTGTGTGTGTGTGTGTACGTGAGAGAGTGTGTGTGTGTGTGTGTGTGTGTGTGTGTGTGTGTGTGTGTGTGCATGTGTGTGAGAGAGTGTGTGTGTGTGTGTGTGTGCATGTGAGAGAGTGTGTGTGTGTATGTGTGCATGTGAGAGTGTGTGTGTGTGTGTGTATATTTTATAAGTGGGAGTTTGTTTGTCAGTGAGTGAGTGTGTCGGTTTCTGTGTGTGTGTGTGTATGTTTATGTGTGAGA
This sequence comes from Gymnocypris eckloni scoliostomus, assembly GCA_027564155.1. NCBI lineage: Eukaryota > Metazoa > Chordata > Actinopteri > Cypriniformes > Cyprinidae > Gymnocypris > Gymnocypris eckloni. The sequence goes on along the minus strand of CM050436.1, from coordinate 25,108,247 downwards.
GTGTGTGTGAGTGTATATTAGTACATGTGTTGGTCAGGTGGGATCTGGCTGTGTGTGTGTGTGTGTGAGAGAGAGAGAGAGTGTGTGTGTGTGCGGATATTTTATGTGTGAGGTTGTTTGTCACTGAGTGTATATCTGAGTTTATGTGTCTGTTTCTGTGTGTGTGTGTGTGTGTGAGAGAGTGTGTGTGTGTGTGAGTGTATATGTGTTTATATTAGTATATGTGTTGTCAGGTGGGATCTGGCTGTGCGTGTGTGTGTGTGTGTAGTTCAGGTGGGATCTGACTGTGTGTGTGTGTGTGTCTAAGAGAGAGAGAGATAGAGAGAGTGTGTGTGTAGTTCAGGTGGGATCTGGCTGTGTGTGTGTGTGTGTGTGTGTTGATCTGGCTCTGTGTGTGTGTGTGTGTGTGTGTTGATCTGGCCGGTGTGTTGGTTCTGCAGCCAAGCGTCTGTGAGACAGCATATGGGACGCTCCATGTGAACTGCAGCTCCAACATTCATCATCATAATAATCCTCAAACACACAAAAGAGCTTGATTAATATTTCAGTCTCTAATCATCTCAACACAAACATTGACTACAGCAAGACGACTGCTATACTTCAGAAAATATTGAATTCATTTTTACTGATTCTAACGAATTCAGATAACTGAATAAAACATAATTTTTGATGAATTTCACTAAATCAGGAGATTTTTATTCATCCATGTTTTAATTAGTAAAAAGTCAAATCTAAAATATATTTTAAAAAGATTTGTTTTTGTATAATAATTGTTATATTTTCACTTTATTATATATTTGTATCCGATCATAACAGAATTTGGCTGTGATACATTTGAGTGAATTGTTACACTGTTAATATTTTGGTTTCGTTAATTTGATCAGACATGTTTTGTGAATATTAAAAATGAATGAAACCTTTATAATAATTAATGATCAAGTTATCAAACATCCAGTGACTTCAAACATGAAACTATCTGAACATCAGCTGCTCTAAACGGCACATTAATTAAATAATTAATTACAGAGCAGCATTTACGTGACCGACAGACTCTCCGATTACCACTAACGAGCAGCGGCGATTAGAGTGGCACTGAGGGATTGTGGCGCTCTAGTTTTCTGTGTTTGACAAACATGTGGAAATCATCTCATAGATGCTTTATTCACAAATGTTTTGTGTGATATTCCAGTTTTGCGCATAAGTTAAGTTCGCATCTTTGGATGGAAACAGCTTCTGTCAGCGACGTCACACAGACCTCAGGAGACACAAATACATCAGATATTATATATATTATAGATATTATATATCATGAATCCTGTCATGCATCTCACCTGCGTGATCTCAGAGTCGCTCCGGTCCGGTCCGAGTGCCATTTTCATTCATAGTGACAGTAGTGTGATATTGTGTGTTTGTTATCAGAGACCAAAAGCACCTCTCACACACACACACACACACACACACAGACACAGACAAACACACACACATCATACGTTACTGATGTGCTCCTGTGTTCTTCTGAGTCTCTGCTGCTCCGGCGTGTCTGTGACGATACTGAAGCCTCGGCCTTTGCTCTCCTCAAAGTCTCGCTTATATCTCACCTGGAAACATCATAAGGGCAGAACACGGTTCAATCAGTCACAGAGATCACAGTCTGTCTGATCTAACCACATGCGTGTGACTGACAGCAACAACTCAGAGTGAACAAATCACTTCCTGCTGAACGACTCACAGTGATTCTTCTGATTCAATCTGACTGACTGAACGACTCACAGTGATTCTTCTGATTCAATCTGACTGAACGAACGACTTACAGTGATTCCTCTGATTCAATCTGACTGAACGAACGACTCAGTGATTCTTCTGATTCAATCTGACTGAACGAACGACTCACAGTGATTCTTCTGATTCAATCTGACTGAACGAACGACTCAGTGATTCTTCTGATTCAATCTGACTGA
>CM050436.1:25083789-25091289 GCA_027564155.1 Gymnocypris eckloni scoliostomus | reverse complement strand
CTACTCCAGTAAAGTACAGATACTTGAAAAATTTACTTAAGTACAGTAACGAAGTAGTTTTACTTCGTTACTGACCACCACTGGTAACGAGCAACAGTTTCTTGGATTTAAATTAAAACCGAATGGAAAATTGGATATCAAAACAGCGGGATTTGGAGTACGCTCTGATTGGCTGGATTTAAATGATCTTAGCCAGCGTACAGGACTGCAGCTCTCCTGGCAAGGACCCCACGGAGCGGTAGTGGTTCTTAATGAGAATATAATAACAGACCCGCATATCTCTACTCTAGCGGTACTCCATACAGAAGATATACCTCGTCAATTATCCACCAATAATGTAAGAGTCTCACTTCTTCATCTCAGAAAAACCCAAAGTGCTCAGCATTGGACGGGCTTGAAACTAGCACTTCTCCAATCAGCGGATCATTCAGTATCCCATTCTGTTTTGATGAACTGTTCGATCTCAGAGGATATTCTCATTTTTATGATTAAAGCACGGCTACAGTGTCTTCCAATTATGTACAATCTGTCAATATGGTACCCATCAAAATACAACTCCTACTGTCTGTTACATGAAAATCAACAGGACAATGAAACAGTCGCTCACATCTTAAACGGATGTTGTTGCTACAAAGGACTGTATGTGTCCAGACACGATCGCCTGGTTGATTTGATTGTAAAGGACTTGAAAACAATACATAAAGACAGTCAGATTTACCAGCACACTACTGTTGAATTGAGCTGGTTATGTCACAACACATATAACCGAGACTATTTTAAAAACATCCCAAACACTCCTGACATTGTGATTGTGAACACGGCTTTGAAGACTGTATTTGTTATTGAGGTTGGCTGTTCTTTTGATCTGTATTTAGAAACCTGCTATCTTTCCAAATTGCTGAAATATCAACCATTGGTTGAAGCCGTCCATCAACTTGACTATCAGTGCAGGTTAATAACTAGTGTTTGGAAGTTTAGGTCACGTGCACAAGAATGTGATTAAAGGACTGCAGTTGGGTGGATTGCAAAAAAAGCAAGGAAAAAAACGTGCTAAATTTTGTTCAGTTTCAGCCATTATTGGGAGTATGCAAATATGGAAACGGAGATGTTTTGTCTATCCTTGAGTGTTGAATGTCGTTCATCTAAGGACTTGTGAATGTATGTTAGCCATGTGAACCTGTCATTCTGCAAACTTACTTCCCTAAGTATTTGGATTCTGTTTTTGTTGCTTGCCTTGTGGATCCAAATAAAAGAAGAAAATGTGTGTGTGTGTGTGTGAGTGAGAGAGAGAGAGTGTGTGTGTGTGAGTGAGAGAGTTTGTGTGTGTGTGTGAGTGAGAGAGAGAGAGAGTGTGTGAGTGTGAGAGAGAGAGTGTGTGTGTGAGCGTGTTTGTGAGAGAGAGAGTGTGTGTGTGTGAGCGTGTTTGTGAGAGTGTGTGTGTGTGAGAGAGAGAGAGAGAGAGAGAGAGATGTGTGCGTGTGTGAGAGAGAGAGAGAGTGTGTGTGTGAGCGTGTTTGTGAGAGTGCATGTGAGTGAGAGAGAGAATGTGCGTGTGTAAGTGTGAGAGAGAGAGTTTGTGTGAGTGTGAGTGTGAGAGAGAGTGTGTGTGTGAGAGAGAGTGTGTGTGTGAGAGAGAGAGTGTGTGAGCGTGTTTGTGAGAATGTGCATGTGTGAGAGAGAGTGTGTGTGTGTGTGTCTCTTACTGCACATGGCTTTGCTGGGATTGACCTGTTGTCCGGTCAGGAACTGTTGGAGTTTCCTGATGTCCACTGCTTCTGCCATGAGATCTGGATCTCTGTGAGTCGGACTGGAGCTCTGAGATCCGTCGTCACCTGAAAGAGAGAAATCACACACACACACACACACACACACACGCACGCACGCACGCACGCACGGCTGTTAACCTCTCAGCTCAGATAAACAGGTGTGGAACTCTATACAGTGTAAGTGTATAGCACCAGCTCGTCTGAGCTTCTCTCACCCCACGGAGGGTTTCCAAGCTCCTTAAAGTGTGTTGTGACCGAAACCAGGTCTGTGTCGATCTTGAGATTCATCTCGCCGCTCAGATTAGCCTCCAGCACCTGAAACAAACATCACAGCCCTCCACAGAAGCTCGTTTCACATCTATTCCTCTTTTCTCCCATTCACATAAACTCACCAGATAGTTGGAGAGGTTCTTCATGCGGTCCACAACGCTCTTCATGGTCTTCAGAGGAGGTAAATATATGCTGACCTGAGCATCAGACATCCAGTCAGTCCATTATTAATGCTGCAGAGGATCATAAACACAATGACTCACATCAAAGTCTGGCATCTGCGGCTCTCTGAAGTCCTGCCAGAGTCGTCGAGGAATCACGTCCACCGGGATATCATGAGTGACCACACGACTGACGCTGGACAGAGACGGCTGGAGACACGCGTACCGTCAGCTTATCACAGTTATGCTGCATATATACAGTTATGCATTTATCCAAAGAGACTTACAGTGCATTCAGGCTTTACTGTCAGTGTGTGTGTACATGAATAACACCATGCCTTTATAGTTAAAACTACATCCATAACCATACATTTATTTCAATAATTTGATGTACTAAAATTTTTTTTTATTTATTAAAAATTCTAAATATAAAAAACAAAGCAATAAAATAGTAAAAAATAAAAAAAATCGAATAAAAAAAACTGATAATGAAAAAGTGAATACAAAACAAATAGAATATGAAAAAGAAAAAAGTGAATAAAAAAAGTGAATATGAAAAAGAAAAAAGTGAATAAAAAAAATTGAATATGCAAAAACAAACTAATCGAATATATATAAAAAAACGTAATACAAAAAATTAATATGAAAAAACAAAAAACAATTAATATATATATAAAATTGAATAAAAAAAGTGAATATGGAAAATAATTGAATATAAAAAAAAATATTGAATATATATATATATATAAAAATTTGAATATAAAAAAAGCAGCAGAATTATTACAAGTATTAATTTCTGAAATCGTTGCTGTTATTGATGGCTTCTCAAACACCGTTCTGCTGCATATAGACTAGACTAGTATTTTCATTTACTTTAACTTGATGTACAAAAATACTGATTTCTTATTTATTTAAAACTGATATGAATATGAATACAAAAACATCAAAATTAAAATGAAACATGACAAAGACGAATTCAAAATAATAAATACACAAACACACAGCAGAATGATTAAAGGTGTCAGTTTATCTGTTATTGGGGGGGTTTCTCCTCACCAGCTCGGCGGCCAGCGTCAGACACGGGCAGGACTTCTTGCTCAGCTTGATCTTGACAGATTTGGCGTTCTGGGCCGTTTTTAAGGCCCTGGAGAGATTCTCCGGAGACACTTCCAGAAAGATCTCGTTAGCGTCGGCAGACACTCCCTCCAGCTGGAACTCATCGAAGAAGTTCCCCTGAAACACAGATGCATTCACAGACGTCATGAAGAGCTGAACGGTCTGGCGCTCGAGACCAGATCCAGAAATAACTCGTGGCGTGTCGCGGAGGTGCGAGTGTGATGGGATCTCGTACCTGTGAGAGTTCACACCACATACTGACTCCTCCGCTGGACACGCGGCCCGACAGAACGAAGTACAGGTGATCACAGGTGAGCCGCAGAACACACGTCTTCGTCAGCCTGGACACGGTGTTCACCACACCTGCAGAGACCAGACCAGCAGAGACCAGATTAGACCAGACCAGCACAGATCAGACCAGATCATCACAAAACCAGATCAGACCAGCACAGACCAGATCAGACTAGCACAGACCAGACCAGATTAGTCCAGACCACATCAGACCAGAACAGACTAGCATAGACCAGATCAGACCACCACAGACCAGACCACCACAGACTAGTCCAGACCACATCAGACCAGAACAGATCAGCACAGACCAGAATGGATAAAACCACCACAGACAAGATCAGACCACCACAGACCAGAACAGACCAGACCAGATCAGCACAGACCAAACCAGCACAAACCACCACAGACCAGACCAGACCAGACCAGCACAGACCAAACCACCACAGACCAGACCAGCACAGATCAGACCAGCACAGACTACACCAGGGGTCTCATGTATAAAACTCTCCGTAGATTCCATCCTAAAATGTACGTAGGCACAAAAGCTAAATTTTGCGTACACACAAAAGTTTTCAGAATTTCAGATTACGTCAGAACCTGCGTAGAATTATGCCATTGCATAGGTTAAAAGAAAATACCCCTGTAAGTCACTTTAAGGAGTCAAATGTCACCTCGTGAATTGTTTATTATTGATCAGAAGGTGCTCCTAAGTGTTTTTAATTAGGAAGACAAGCGCTCCTAATTACAAGAAGAAAAACACAGCTCTTAAACTGTGTGTGACAGGTATTGGTTTGGTCGAAGAAATATTTTCAGTCAAAATATATTGTTTTGCTTTGACCCCTGTATTTAGTGTGGAATATTTCTACAATATTCACTCATCATGACACTAAAATATGGCATTTTAAGTCAATCTACTGCAGTTTTTCCTCAGTCAGTAGAAGATGTGATTAACACCCGGTCATACATGACAAAATGAATACCGTTATATACCGTGAAACCAGTATAACTTAGAAAAATACAATGACATTAATGTCCCAGCACTACCTAACGTTAGTTCGGTCTCCTGAGGCAAACACAATAGAGCATAAAGTTTATACTCATATAGTTTACAGAGAGCGATTGTTTTTACTCAGTAATTAATGTGTTTTAAAATGTAGCGAAGTACAATACTTCACACAAAATATACTAAAATTACAGCTTTTAAAAGTGCACAAAAAGCTACTCGATCACAGTAACGCAGGTAACGTTAATTCATTAACTTTCCACCTCTGTGATTACAACAGAAAGAATCAAGAAATAAACATGTTTAAACCCACGTGTGAAGTGATTCAGGCATCCAACATCGATGATTTTGGCTCGAAACTTCATTTTGCGGCAGTAAATGTGTTATTTAGATACTCTGAGGAGATTTATCTGGGCTTTGTTGACATTCCGGTGTGTTTTCGCGCCAGCGGTGCAGCAGAAACAACTTCCGGCCGGAAACAAACGAACCTCGTGTTTGTAGTTCTTCTCTGCTTCATATCGCCGCACGGTGGCGCTCTGAGCAAAGCTATTATCCTCCTTAATAAAACACCTCACGAGCGGTTACATTTATTCATAATTTAACACATATTAATATTTTATTATCCTTATTCAGATCAAATACACATTGTCTTTATAAAAAGACAGTATATTCGTTTATTAATCCTTTATCAGTATATTTGGTGTTGATAATTATTAGATTATGTAGTAAATAATTCAGATTCATTGCTTTAGTGATGACGACAACCTAATTTTTCACTGTTTATATTAAACATGTCACAGTAAGAGTGTATTAATGGTGATATTACATCTTTAAGATGTTTTCGTGTGTGTGTGTGTGTGTGTGTGTGTGTGTGTGTGTGTGTGTCTCTCTCTGTGTGTGTGTGTGTGTGTGTGTGTGTGTGTGTGTGTGTGTGTACACGCGATCAAGAAGTAGGAGGAGAGAGAGAGAGAGAGAGCGCGCGCAGCACAGAGTCTCTGAGGTCCGCATCGCTCCTCTCGCGCTCCGCTGATGGACTCGTGATGATGATGATGATGAAGATGAAGATGATGATGAAGGCTCAGGGATGAAGAGGATGTTCAGGGCATCGGCGCTGCTTGTGTCGGGTGAAGCGGATCTCTGTGTTTGATCGGATATGTAATGAATGATGAATGTGTTCAGAGATCTGAGCTGATTGATTCAAACACTCTTCTTCATCATGGATCCGGATCTTCTCACACTCTTCAAACTTTATCTGATCTTCGGTGAGTGTATTCCTGTCTCTGTACCAGTTTAATATGTCAAACACTTTCGTGTTTGTGCAAGTCGTCATAAATAATGATAAATAAATGTGTGTGTGTGTGTGTGTGTGTGTGTGTGTGTGTGTGTGTGTGTGTTTGTGCGTGCGTGTGTGTGCGTGTGTGTGTGTGTGTGTGTGTGTGTTGTGTGTGCGTGTGTGCGTGTGTGTGTGTGTGTGTGTGTGTGTGTGGGGTGGGGGTGCCTGTGTGTGTTTGAGAAACAGTCTATGTGTGTGTGTGTGTGTGTGTGTGTGTGTGTGTGTGTGTGTGTGTGTGTGCGTGTGTGTGTGTGTGTGTGATTCTGCAGATTCACACACAGATCTGAATTCAGAATCAGCGTCACTGTACAGTGAGAATGTACAGTAGTTCTTTCTGACCCTGATGTCCATTTCTTTGAAATGGAATTTTACATTCAGTGTGATGTTTCATTATTATTATTATTATTATTATTAAGGCTACACAAATGAATCATGAATGTACTTCTGGAACATTTAACTTTATGTTTTTATTGCAGTTGCTCAGATACTCTAAGTTACCCTCATATACTCTCAGATACTCTCGTATACTCTCAGATACTCTCACGTACTCTCAGATACTCTCACATACTCTCGCAAACTATCATGTACTCTCGGATACTCTCACATACTCTCAGATACTCTCATGTACTCTCGGATACTCTCAAATACTCTCATGTATTCTCAGATAATCTCACGTACTCTCATGTGCTCTCAGATACTCTCAGATATTCTCACATACTCTCAGATACTCTCATGTACTCTCAGATACTCTCATGTGCTCTCAGATACTCTCAGATATTCTCACATACTCTCAGATACTCTCATGTACTCTCAGATACTCTCAAATACTCTCATGTACCCTCAGATACTCTCAGATATTCTCACATACTGTCACATACTCTCAGATACTATCACATACTATCACGTACTCTCAGATACTCTCACATACTCTCGCAAACTATCATGTACTCTCGGATACTCTCACATACTCTCAGATACTCTCATGTACTCTCGGATACTCTCAAATACTCTCATGTATTCTCAGATAATCTCACGTACTCTCATGTGCTCTCAGATACTCTCAGATATTCTCACATACTCTCAGATACTCTCATGTACTCTCAGATACTCTCATGTGCTCTCAGATACTCTCAGATATTCTCACATACTCTCAGATACTCTCATGTACTCTCAGATACTCTCAAATACTCTCATGTACCCTCAGATACTCTCAGATATTCTCACATACTGTCACATACTCTCAGATACTATCACATACTATCACGTACTCTCACATACTCTCACATACTCTCATGTACTGTCACATACTCTTGGATACTCTCAGATATTCTCACATACTGTCACATACTCTCAGATACTATAACATGCTATCATGTACTCTCACATACTCTCACATACTCTTAGATACTCTCAGATATTCTCTCATACTCTTAGATGCTCTCAGATACGCTCACATATTCTCAGATACTCCCACTTACTCTCAGATACTCTTGCATACTCTCACATACTCACATACTCTCAGATACGTTCGTGTACTCTCAGATACTCTCACATACTCTC
>CM050436.1:25076289-25081289 GCA_027564155.1 Gymnocypris eckloni scoliostomus | reverse complement strand
ACACGCAGACCATTAGACTCGTGCGCCATATTACAAGAAGAACTACAACCGAACACAAGTGCAAATGTAAAGATTTAGAAACATCAAATGTGTGGTTGAAGTCACTGGAGCTGTTGGATCTTTATTATCTAATAGTGATACACCCACATCATCACACACACACCACACACACACACACACACACACACACACACACACACACATTACTCACACACACACACACACTACACACACACACACACACACATCACACACACACACACACACACACACACACACACACACACACACACACACACACACACACACACACACACACACACATCACACACACACACACACACTCACACACACACACACACACACACACACACACACACACACACACACACACACACACACTGCACACACACACATCACACACACACACACACACACACACACACACACACACACACTCACATCATCACACACACACACACACACACACACACACACACACACACACACACACACACACACACACACACACTCGCACACTGTGATATTGTTGAGCTAGGACTCTATTGGAGCCTGTAATAACGTCTCTGAACACAGTTGGAGTTGATCTGCGCCTGTATGTGCCGTTAGCATGCTCGTCCCTCGTCTGTCTGCTGCGGTTAATATTAATATTCATCTCCTCAGGGACGGACTGACAGCCCTGCTGAACACCAGATCTGTTCACATGCTGCTGGAATAGCACTGACACATGCTTTTCACCACAACAAAAGTGCATCTTCACAGAAATAAACAGGAAAATAACTGCTGCACATTTATGAAACAAATTCAATTTCAGCTATAAGCAGCTCAGCAGAAGATAATAGTGGAGTTCAGTGTTGACATTGTACAGTTCAATAACTATGAAACAAATGTAATTGAAATGTGTTTTATAATACTGTTTTTCGTCCCTAAATAAAGAGAAATGATTGTACAGCATCTCAGATATGAATCTAGTTATGTCTTGTTTTTGTTTTAGCAGTGAACATGCTGATGACGAGAGGTTTATCAGGTGAGTGTCTCAATCGTGTCTCTATCGTGTTAGCGTTAGACTTAGTTTTGTGTCTCAGTCATGTCTTAATTATGGCTTAATTATGTCTTAGTCAAGTCTTAATCATGTCTTAATCATGTCTTAGTCAAGTCTTAATCATGTCTTAGTCATGTCTTAATCATGTCTCAGTTGTGTTTCAGTCGTGTTTCAGTCATGTCTTAATCATGTCTTAATCATGTCTTAATCATGTCTTAATTATGTCTTAATCATGTCTTAATCATGTCTTAATCATGTCTTAATTATGTCTTAATCATGTCTTAGTCAAGTCTTAATCATGTCTTAGTCATGTCTTAATTATGTTTTAATCATGTCTTAGTCAAGTCTTAATCATGTCGTGTTTCAGTCATGTCTTAATCATGTCTTAGTCATGTCTTAATCATGTCTCAGTCGTGTTTCAGTCGTGTTTCAGTCATGTCTTAATCATGTCTTAATCATGTCTTAATCATGTCTTAATTATGTCTTAATCATGTCTTAATCATGTCTTAATCATGTCTTAATTATGTCTTAATCATGTCTTAGTCAAGTCTTAATCATGTCTTAGTCATGTCTTAATTATGTTTTAATCATGTCTTAGTCAAGTCTTAATCATGTCGTGTTTCAGTCATGTCTTAATCATGTCTTAGTCATGTCTTAATCATGTCTTAGTCATGTCTTAATCATGTCTCAGTCGTGTTTCAGTCGTGTTTCAGTCATGTCTTAATCATGTCTTAATTATGTCTTAATCATGTCTTAATTATGTCTTAATCATGTCTTAGTCAAGTCTTAATCATGTCTTAGTCATGTCTTAATTATGTTTTAATCATGTCTTAGTCAAGTCTTAATCATGTCTCAATCAAGTCTTAGTTGTGTCTCAGTCGTGTCTCAGTCGTGTCTCAGTTGTGTCTCAGTCGTGTCTCAGTCGTGTCTCAGTCGTGTCTCAGTCGTGTCTCAGTCGTGTCTCAGTCATGTCCCAGTCGTGTCTCAGTCATGTCTCAGTCGTGTCTCTCAGTATGTGGACTGATGCTCTGTTTCTTCAGATGCAGATGGCGCTGATCTGTCCCTCACGCAGCGGCCGCGGCTCCCGCAGTGCAATCAGACGGTCCTGCTGCTGGAGATGGAGAGATGCGGAGAACGATTCAGCAGCGACATGAATCTCATCCATCCAGACGACAGATGCAACCTCACGCACTTCATCAGGTGAATCCTCATCCTCATCCTCTACATCACTTTACGCCAATCTATACAAATACAAGAGTCCTGCTTAATTAAACATTAATGAGCCTGTATGTCTGAGAGAGAGTATGTGTGTGTTTGTGATTGTTTCTTTTTCAATTCATAAGTCAAGTCACATTTATTTCTACAGCGCTTTATGCAATCCAGATTGATTCAAATCAGCTTTAAAGTAATAAACAGAGTTCATAAATTATGAAACAAATCCAATTTCAGCTGTGAGCAGCTCTACAGAAGACAATAGAGTCATTATTCAGATCAATTTAGTTCAACATTATTGAGTGTAATGAGACGCTTCCCGTCACTTTTATGAGGCTGATTTGAAGATCAATATATCTGGACACTGGAGAGCGTTAGACTCTGAAACACGCTGCGTTCTGCTGTATTTGTGCTGTGAGGACTCGGACGGGTAACTAGCAGTTCTCACAGACTCAATGATCTGCTGCGTGTGTTTGTAAACGCCCGCTGTCATTGATGAATCGGTGATCTGCAGATGTTTGTTCTTGAAGACGTTCCAGGAACTCACAGTTCACTCTGACATGATCCTTCCAGAGACTCGAGGAGCGTTTGACTCTCGCCAGCCGGTCAGATGTTGATAAACCAGAAGCACAACACTATGTAAATGTTTATCTGGAACAGAAGCCAGCCGTTCTGACCACATTCCCTCTTGAGATGACAGTGACCCTTCACATGTCCAGATCATGTCTGGTTCTAGTACGGACTCTAGCTGCTGTGTTTCGGACCATCTGTAGTTTGCTTATTAAGCGTGCATCCACCCAATAAAGCATTACAATAATCTAAGATTGAGTTCATGAAAGCATTAATTAACATTTCTGCATTTGACATTGAGAGCTTAGGTCGTAATTTAGATATATTGTTAAGATGGAAAAATGCAGTTTTACAAATGCTAGAAACATGTTTTTCGAAGGAAAAATTGTTATCAAATAGCACACCTAGGTTCCTGACTGATGACGAAGAATTTACAGAGCACCAATCAAGTGTTAGACAGTGATCTCGGTTATTACATGTGTAGGTTTTAGGTCCGATAATTAACACCTCTTTTTTCAGAATTTAGTAGTAAGAAATTACTCGTCATTCAGTTTTTTATATCGACTATGCATTCCATAAGTTTCTCAATTTGGTGTGTTTCACCGGGCCGTGAATAAATATAGAGTTGAGTATCATAAGCTAACCCTACGTTTCCTGATGATATCTCCCAAGGGTAACATGCAAAGCGTGAAAAGTAACGGCCCTAGTACTGAGCCTTGTGGTACTCCATACTGCACTCACACACACACACACACACACACACACACACACACTCCATACTGCACTTGTGATTGATATGATACCTCTTCATTCACTGCTACAAATTGATGGCGGTCTTATAAGTACGATTTGAACCATGCTAATGCACTTCAAGTCTATTCAAAAGAATGTTGTGATCGATCGTGTCGAACGCAGCGCTAAGATCCAGGAGCACTAATAGAGAGATATAACCACGATCAGATCTGATCTGATCCTCTTACTTAGATATTTATACTAGAAAACAAGACAAAATACTAAGAAATCTCGAATCAAGATGCATTTACTTTACAAGTTAAATGACTTAAGATATTATCTCTTGTTTTCTGAAAAAATTATCCAATTTTGTAAGCTTTTTCTTAAAACAAGCAAAAATATCTGCGAATGGGGCAAGAAAAATAATCTTCTTTAGCCTTCGAATTAAGATTTTTTTACCCCATTGGCAGATGTGTTTGCTTGTTTTAAGCAAAAGCTTAAAAAATGTGATATTTTTTTTCAGAAAACAAGATTTAATATCTTTACTTGTCAAGTAAATGCATCTTGATTCAAGAATGTTTAGACATTTATACTTGAAAACAAGACAAAAATACTAAGAAAATATATTTTTCAGTGTATATATTCTGAAGGTTTGTACATATTTAATTCACACTGATTTATAAACATTTCACTCCTATAAACATGGTGAAAATGTGTTTGTTTTCTGTCTGTTGATAGTATTTTCTGATTTATGGAGTGATAAAAAGAGACATTCAGAATCCCCTCTGGAAAAACATTTAACTCTAATATGACAACAAAACCAAACTTTATCCAATAATAAGATGTATGTTCTGGAAATGTGTGCAAATTAGAGAATGCCTCATTTGCATATTTAAACATAACATTTCAGAAAACGTGTAATACACTAAATGTTTTTTTTGCATCTGATGACTAGCAACACAAGATCATTCACGTCTGCTGTGCTTCAGAATCAGCATGAGCTCTAGTTCTAGTGACGAGTGACTCAAACACCATCAAAACAATAAAAATAATCCGAATCGAGGGTTTGAGCTGGACGCTAATGAATATCAGTGACCCACGAATCACTCGCACGCCATTAGGTTCACCGCTGGACGCTTTATTAGACGGGTCACAACATGAACCCAATTACTGAGATCCTGAGCGGGACTGTTTTCCCAGACTCTGGAGGAAAGAGCCTGCAGGCGTCAGTGCCAGGCGCCAATCACAGCTCACACACAGCCGCTCATTTGCATACAAATCACAAGAAACCTTCGTGGACCTCTTTGACTTTATTTATTCAGTCACTGAGGTCCAGTATTTCGCTGGAGATTGTCCTGCTCAGACGCGTCTCAGACTGTCTTCTGCTCAGCAGATCAGCGTTTATCTGGTCTGCTGGAGGTTT
>CM050436.1:25071289-25073789 GCA_027564155.1 Gymnocypris eckloni scoliostomus | reverse complement strand
TTAAAGTTGATTTTCTCAATATTTAGATTTTTTTTGCACCCTCAGATTCCAGATTTTCAAATATTGTCTTATCATAACAAACCATACATCAATGGAAAGCTTATTTAGTCTGCTTTCAGATGATGTATACATCTCAATCTTATGACTGGTTTTGTGGTCCAGGGTCACAAATCACTAATAATGTGAGGTTTCTGCTTCTCTCCTCAGAGAGTATCACGTCTTCTCCTTCTGCACGGAGATGAACGCCGAGCGCATCGGCTGCTTCTGGCCGAACCCGGCAGTGGAGCACTTCATCATCAACATCCACAAGCACTTCTTCTCCAACTGCAGCCTGGAGTACGTGGTGTTCATCGACCCGCCGGACAACACGCTCATGCTCCTCATCCTTGTCCCTGTCTTCCTCACGCTGTTCATGGTGGTGCTGGTGGTCTGGTGCAGCAAGCGGAGCGACATTCTGGCCTAGCGTTTGATGAAGAAAACGGTCAGATGGACAGAAGCAACCTCCAGATCTTACTAAAGAGCAGAGCGTCTGCTGAACTCCTTCAGATCTCCTCCAGATCTCCTCCAGATCTTACTCAAGAGCAGAGTGTCTGCTAAACTCTGCTGAACTCCTTCAGATATCCTCCAGATCTCCACCAGATCTCACTGAAGAGCAGAGCATCTGCTGAACTCCTTCAGATATCCTCCAGATCTCCACCAGATCTCCTCCAGACCTCCTCCCACCAGATTTCCTCCAGATATCCTCCAGATCTCCACCAGATCTCACTGAAGAGCAGAGTGTCTGCTAAACTCTGCTGAACTCCTTCAGATATCCTCCAGATCTCCACCAGATCTCCTCCAGATCTTACTGAAGAGCAGAGCTGAACTCTACTGAACTCCTCCAGATCTCAATTAGATCTCCACCAGATCTCCTTCAAATCTCCACCAGATCTCCTCCAGACCTCCTCCCACCAGATCTCCACCAGATCTCCTCTAAATCTTCACCAGATCTCCACCAGATCTCTACCAAATCTCCAGATCTCCTCCAGATCACCACCAGATGTCCTCCAGATCTCACGGAAGAGCAGAGCGTCTGCTGAACTCATGATGTTCTTCTGTGTTTCCGCTAGAGGTTTTATTCCTCATCTCGCTGTGGTCACTGATACTGAAGTACAGTTTTTATCAACAGCTTACACACCTTTTCAAAACTTTGCCTCTTTTGTCAAAACTTTCCACACAAATACAAGAATTCCACACAAAATGTAAAACGCCTCACATCTCTTGCATTCAAAATATCACAAACACATCTCAAAAGCAAATATTTCTAACCCCTTTGCCTTAATATGAATTCCTGTGTTGCATAGAGAACTGTGTGTTGTGAACTGAGTCAAAGGCTGAAAATTAGTGTCTGGTTTTATAGATTTGGTGTGTGTTTGAGTCTCAGCTTTCAGAAACTGTGTTACAAGGAAAGATTCTGTGTGTAGTTGAAAAAAACATAATAGAGAGCATGAGTGAAGATCTGTCAGGATCTCTGGACGGACCACATGAATCATGTACTGTACAGCTATTATATAATGTTTGAATTAGATAACGTAGATTTAGAGCATTTGTCAAACTCTCACCGCCGTGTTTGTGGTGTCTCATCTCATCACGCATCGCCGGCTCATTCATTCAGTGTGTTCTTGGAATCCTGATCAACATGAAACACAAACGACTGTTTTGATTGATTCAGACATGTGAACGTGTTCGAATGAGAACGTGTTTTCGGATGACATTATTATTTATATGAGAAGGAAAGCAGTGTATTGTGTGCGACTTAAGGATCCAAACAAAAGACAATAGTTGCTCTCAAACGTCTGGCCTCGTATTCTCCAGAGGAGCCAGAGCCGCAGGAAGGATATAAAAGCCTTTCCCAGCGCAGCCGATGAATGAGAGGAAACACGCTGGTTATGATTTTCACCAAATGAGCTACCGCTGACATTCTCCCCAAACCTGTGTTATGATGAGGCTTTTTCTTCATCTGTCTCGTCGATCTGCAGCATTTCTTCTCTGCAAAAAATGCTTTTCTGACTTAGATTTTGTGTCTTGTTTCCAGCTAAAATTCTTACAAATCAAGAAGGATTTTCTAGACAAGCAAACATGGTCTTGTTTTCATAAACAAGCTTAGAACAAGCAAAATAATTTTATTTCATACAGAAAACAGTTTATTTGGCTTACTCCATTTGCTTGATTTCACTTAATTTTGACTAGTTGATGAAAACAAGACAATAATTTTAGCTTGTCTAGAAAATCATTTTTTAGATAATTTTTTTATATTTCGGCTGCAAACACTACAAAAACATCTAAGTAAGAAAGCATTTTTTTGCCGTTAGAACAGTTAGAATTGATCGTTGATGAATGACTGACAAATATGAATCACATGAAGTTTATTAGTTTAAAACTCTGGAAACGTGAAATGCAATTAAAATAGATCGATCTTAAATTGATGTGTTTGATTGAGGCCTTATATATATATTGCTGT
>CM050436.1:25063789-25068789 GCA_027564155.1 Gymnocypris eckloni scoliostomus | reverse complement strand
GAATGAATCTGAACACATGAATCTCTCTGAGTGAATCTGAACACATGAATCTCTCTGAATGAATCTGAACACATGAATCTCTGAATGAATCATTTGATCTCTAGAGTTTGTTTGTAAACTTCAAATCATTCCTTTCCATGTCTTGACCCCAGTTCTAGCTCAAACATTCGTCTTATTTCATGATCTGGCTCTGAAACAAAGGAAAGTAGCAAACTAAGAAAGCAGAACATTTACAACGTCTAAAGACCAGCGGTCACACACACACACACACACACACACACACACACACACACATTCTCTCTCTCTCTCTCTCTCTCTCTCTCTCTCTCTCTCTCTCTCTCTCACACACACACACACACACACACGCACACAGTATGAAGTCTGTGTCTGATGGATGCGCTGCACTTGTGTTGTTGTCTCCGGATGCTTCTGACAGAATCACAAAGCAAAAGATGCGATTAAATGCCAGACAGACTAAAATTTAATCAGTGCCTTTGTTCCCGCCGGACGTCACCTGATATTGTTATGCTGATGTGAGAAGAAGCTAAAGAAAAACCAGCCTAATGTCAGGAAGCGTCCTTCATCATTTTCTCAGAACCTGCTGAGAAACAAACACAAACATGATTAATACGACAGTCAGCTGTCAGTCATAATCGCCACGATCCTTACGCAGTCTAGGACCTGTGTTTGGGTGTTTGGGACACAGAATCTGGTTGATTGTATTAGCGTCGCTCCTCTGAATTGGAGCAGATGTGCTTCTTCACTCAAACTGACACGTGAGTGAGTGAGTGAGTGAGTGAGTGTGAGAGAGTGAGTGTGTGTGTGTGTGTGTGTGTGTGTGTGTGTGTGTGAGAGAGAGTGAGGTGTGTGTGAGAGTGGAGTGAGTGAGTGAGTGAGTGTGTGAGGAGTGAGTGAGTGTGTGTGTGTGAGAGTGAGTGAGTGTGTGTGTGAGAGAGAGAGTGAGTGGAGTGAGTGTGTGTGAGTGTGAGTGTGAGTGAGTGTGTGTGTGTGTGTGTGTGTGTGTGTGTGTGCGGCGTGTATGTGTGTGTGAGTGAGAGAGTGAGCGTGTGTGATTGAGTGAGTGAGTGTGTGTGTATGTGTGAGTGAGAGAGAGAGAGTGTGAGTGAGTCAGTGAGTGTGTGTGTGAGTGTGAGTGTGAGTGTGTGTGTGTGTGTGTGTGTGTGTGTGTGTGAGTGCGTGCGTGTGCGTGTATGTGTGTGTGAGTGAGAGAGTGAGCGTGTGTGTGTGTGTGTGTGTGTGAGCAAGTGTGTGTGTGTGTGAGTGAGTGAGTGAGAGCGTGTGCGTGTGTGTGTGCGTGCATGTGCGTGTGTGTGAGTGAGTGAGCGTGTGTGTGATTGAGTGAGTGTGTGTGTATGTGTGAGTGAGAGAGTGTGAGTGAGTCAGTGAGTGTGTATGTGAGTGAGAGAGTGTGAGTGAGTCAGTGAGTGTGTGTGTGTGTGTGTGTGTGTGTGTGTGAGAGTGTGAGTAAGTGAGTGAGTGAGTGTGTGTGAGTGTGAGTGTGTGTGTGTGTGTGAGTGCAAGGCGTGTATGTGTGTGAGTGAGAGTGAGCGTGTGATTGAGTGAGTGAGTGAGTGTGTGAGTGAGAGAGAGTGTGAGTGAGTCAGTGAGTGTGTGTGTGTGAGTGTGAGTGTGTGTGTGTGTGTGTGTGTGTGTGTGTGAGTGTATGTGTATGTGAGAGAGTGAGCGTGTGTGTGTGTGTGTTTGTGTGTGTGTGTGAGCAAGTGTGTGTGTGTGTGAGTGAGTGAGTGAGTGAGCGAGCGTGTGTGTGTGCGTGTGTGTGTGTGTGTGTGTGTGTGTGCGTGGAGGCTGAAATCCACTGGCTGTATTTATAACCATCTTTCAGAGACAAAGACCAGCATCAGCGGCCTTCAGGGTACACAATGAAGCCAATCAAAACCATCTGATTGTTTATATTGTTGCAAAATGTAACTACATTTTCACTCAGCTCTATATGTAAAGTTATATATATATATATATCCAGCTTAATCTGCATATATACTGTAGACTCACATAATGCAATAAATACTAAATAGCAAATCTCGACTCCTTTAACTATATCATGTGTATTGCAAAAAACACTATATGAATAAATATGACTTGCCTGTTTGCCTCGAGGCACTCTTCTGAGTGCTGTTTTCAGCGGAGGTCAGAGGTCAGACTGGACCGGGCAGCAGTGGCTCCGGTTCTTTCTCTCTTGGCTGGAGTTCTGATGGCTGTTGCACACGTTTCACAGAAACACTTCTCTAGTGTGTTTACTGAGAAAACAAACGCCTCGCTGCCTGAAATCTGCCGAAACGATCCCAGAAGACACAAAACAACCAAACGATTTACTGACCCTAACTGACACAGGTTTATATGAGGCCAGGTTTGACCAGATCAGAGAACAGTCTTAAACATAAAGATGAAAACTAACCTTTAACATCTGAAGAGCCTTTTAGCACCTTTATTTTGAAGAGTGAATAACACAAACATCAGAGTTAATTCATAATTCAGTGATGTTATTATATACATAGCCACGCCTCCTGTCAATCACTCAGCGATACATAGCCACGCCTCCTGTCAATCACTCAGCACTACATAGCCACGCCTCCTGTCAGTCACTCAGCACTACATAGCCACGCCTCCTGTCAGTCACTCAGCACAACATAGCCACGCCTCCTGTCAATCACTCAGCACTACATAGCCACGCCTCCTGTCAATCACTCAGCACTACATAGCCACGCCTCCTGTCAGTCACTCAGCACTACATAGCCACGCCTCCTGTCAATCACTCAGCACCACATAGCCACGCCTTCTGTCAATCACTCAGCATTACATCATAGCCACGTACGTGTGTGTGTGTGTGTGTGTATGTGTGTGTGTGTGTGTGTGTGTGTGTGTGTGTGTGTGTGTGTGTGTGTGTGTGGCTTCAGCAGTCCCATAGATGAGCATCAGGTGAACTGGTAATCCGAGTCCTGGTGCAGGATGATGGGAAATGGAGTTCGGAAAGAGAGGTCAATACTTGGGTGATGGTGACCTCTGGTGACGATCAGGGGATTTGTTACACAAACACTAGATGAACAATGCACTTAAGGTTTTGGGAACGTTATTAAAGACCAGATAGCGTTGACGGAACGTTCTCTTAATGCCACTACAGAATAATAACACACAGAGAGAGCGTTCCTTGTTATCTGGGTTCCAACGCTTGCACATGTTTATCTATTTTAATATTTCAGTTATTGTCTGTGTCTGGATTATTAGAGTGTATTGTGTGAGCGAGTCTTTGTCCAGCGTGTGTGATGAAGAGCTTCTCTCTCAGTGGCGTATTGTGATGTGAATGAAAGCCTTTCTGCTCGTGTCTTTGCTTCATTGTTCAGCAGCTTTACAGCAATGTGGCACAAAGATCTTCTAATCTTCTTAACGAATTCTCTGGCGTCTGAACTAACGGAGGCTGTAATAAGTGACCCGCTTGGTTCTTCTGAGTGTCGGGAAGGTTTGAGCCGCTCTCTAATTACACACGTTTAATGCCCTCAGCCTGCGAGTGATAATGATGGTTTGATGAGCGCTGGACGTTGGTGTGAATGGAGAGAAACACTGAATAGAGACATCAGACGTGCAGCTTTGATCAGGATTCATCTGTAAACATGTCAAATATGAATCATAACCTCAGCACAAACCAAACCGCTGAACAGCATTCCTGCACTCTCCAAGAACCGTCGACTGTAAATAGATATGCAGATTTTCTTCTTCGTCGTTATCCAGCGCTTATGTTTGTTTCCCCGACTCTGAGTCTGTGTGTGTTTGCTGACATAAATAGGGAGACAAACGAGGGTAACGAGGGAGAAACAGGTGGAGCCACTGAAACAATGATTAGGTAACGAGATGGGAAGGGACAGACAATAGACATGGAAGCACATGGCACCAACAACAACCAACAAGCCATGTGCTCAACACACGTTTAAGCAGGACCGTGACACTGAGATGCAAACAGACGACGAGCATCATCAGGTGATTAAGAAGCGTCTCTCGTGTAAACCAGATCTGTCTCGATCGTTCCAGAACCTGCAGGACAGAGACGATCACACACACTTTAGAAGACTGTTCCTTCATTAATGAAGAACTGCACAAGAACACATGAGTAACGCAATATTAGCACTCTAGTAACTACCAAGAAACTCTGATTAATTAATTAGTAAGTGATTAATCGAATGTGATAGTTCACTACTAGCTAATCAGTAACTATTTATTTTCATACCTCCCTAAGAACTACTGAAAACTAAGAACTATATACTCATGAGTGTGTGTGTGTGTGCGTGCGTGCATGTGCGCGTGTGCGTGTGTGTGCGTGTGTGTGTGTGTGTGTGTGTGTGTCTGTGTCTGTGCGTGTGTTTCTGTGTCTTTGTGTGCGTGCGTGCGTGTGTCTGTGTCTGTGTGTGCGTGCGTGTGTGTCTGTGCATGTGTGTGAGACTGTGTGTGTGTGTGTGTGTGTGTGTGTCAGTGAACATGAACACTAATATCTGCTCATCTTCTTGCAGAGGATTATTCTTCTTTCAACAAATTTTTTCTTGTCTTGTGCATCAAGGTTGGATATTTTCTGAAATCAAGAACACACAAAGCCAGTTACACTCGCTTTTAACATATTCTGTGAAGAGGCCTTATATCATGCATCAATAATGCATCTTGTTTTGAGGATGTTTATATATTTATGATAATAATCCTGAGTGAAGAAGAGGATGTTTGTGCGTAAGATCCGGTAGAGACAGATATATTAGCTCTGACAGACTCGTATGAGCGATTGAAGACATGTTCCTCCACGAAAGATCATGAACAGATTTCTCTGGATTAGTTTTCTTCTGCAGATCTTGCGGTGAATGACAGACTCTGGAGAGATCTGCTGCGTTTGGACCGTCAGCCGGCAGATTTGATGTGCGTGTCTGTAAAGATATATAAAACTGATCTGGTTTGGAGAAAACGCACGACCGTCTCAGTTCTGACACACA
>CM050436.1:25036289-25058789 GCA_027564155.1 Gymnocypris eckloni scoliostomus | reverse complement strand
TAAATGTGTAATTATTATGGAAGGAGGCTCACACAGATGATTAGAAACAACAGTGGATGTTTATTTATGGCAACAGAGGCAGTATGGAGAATGGCAGGTGAGTAAACGTACACGGGTTATTTTGGGTTTGAGACATGGTTTCTTGCTCTTACAGGTGTTTGTGGAATAACTAGCAGCTGGATGGATGGTAGCGCACACCTCACCGGGGTCTGCTATGGAGTTGGTCACTCGGAGACGAAGGAGGGGACAGACGTTGGAGCGGATCACAGGAGTGAATCTCACACATCAATCTTTCGCTTAAGTAGCATGGAGAGTCCAATTCGTACAAACGAGACCGGACACTGGAGTTAGGTGAGGTGATGAGGGTGCAGATTCTGAACAGGTGCGTGCAATCAGAACCCAGGTGAAGGTGTGCGCTGTGATTGGGTGGTGAGCGACCCTGGCCGATCCGTGACAGAACCCCCTCCTCCACGGCCCACTCCTGAGAAGAGCGGGAAGTGAAATGTTCCATGAAGTTAGGAAGAGACTGATTTACAGAACCGGCCTGGGCCCAAATGGTGTCAGCCCATTGGAGCGCTTGTCCTGTAAGCTGGGAGATGATAAAGGCAGATCTTCGCTCTATCAGATGTATAGAGATGCGGTTGCATTTCCAGAGCCAAGGAACACTGTAACAGGAATCCGTTGTACTCCTCTGCCGTGCCAGAGAAGGGCGCTGGCCTGGCCATAGGACTGGCGACTACTGTCGATGAAGAAGTACTGGTGTTGGTGACGGTAGTGACTGGAGTTGTTGTGGTTGCGTTGGTGAGGAGAACCCGTCGGAGAGAATCAACAAGCTCCTGGAAGTGATCAGGTGCACTCATGTTGCCTACTGAGGGGTCCGGTCTTCTGTTGTGGAAGGAGACTCACACAGAAGATTAGAAACAACAGTGGATGTTTATTTATGGCAACAGAGGCAGTTTGATTGGCTGTATTTGCAAGGCCTGCCTGGTGGCTCTCTGTGTTTCTGAAGCCTCTCAGAGCCTCAGCCGTGTGAATGTCACATTTATGGCTGCTGTGTTTATTTCACTCGCGGACAAATGCTGGAATCGATGTCTGAGTCCTTCATGTGTCTCTTAAGAGTTCATTCACTCAAAAAAACAGCCTCAGAAACACTGACACTCAGCGAGGATCAGATCAATACATCTATCAGACGCTTCTCATAGGAGTCGTGTCGCACAGTTTGAGGTTTCTGAGGATCAGTATAAACGGTCGTCCTGGGACAGAGACACAGACTTTATCCCCCCCAGTCATGGAAAGACTGACACATCAAGAGAGCGCGTCAGCATGGATTCACATGAGAACTGATTCAGACCTCGCTTTATACAGACCAAAGAGACAAGGACACACCTATGCGTTTCTTAGAGCAGATTATCAGGTTTTAAATGAACTCTAAATCTCAACAGCAGGCCTCAAGAAGACAAAAAACTATTTACATTAAGAAACTATTATTAATTCATCAAGTTAATCAAACTTTGAATTAAAAACTTGTACAATGAAAACATAGACAAAAAAATTGAAAATAATAACTTAAAAAATATAGTTTTTTTTCTCCCAGAATAAATGAATTATGGCAATTAACTCAATGTAGAATTCCTCCCATTTTATGTTAAGGATGGCTGACGCGAAACTGACGTTTCGACACGGTGTCGAGATCCCGAAGCGCAGATGTTTCGAAACACCCATGTCACGTGACTAAGGCGATTCGAAGCATGGGGGCGTGTCACAAGTGTTTCGAGGCGTGGCATATCTGCCCATTCTGCATTTGATTGACATGCTCAGGAACAAATCACACACCTGCACATCTGTCTCAACCGAGCTCCCACAAAGTATAAAAGTGGAGTTAACGCATCTTCACTTCGAATGACCACTAGGTGTCGCCTTCTTTGTCGACGCTGTTTCAGAGCA
This sequence comes from Gymnocypris eckloni scoliostomus, assembly GCA_027564155.1. NCBI lineage: Eukaryota > Metazoa > Chordata > Actinopteri > Cypriniformes > Cyprinidae > Gymnocypris > Gymnocypris eckloni. Next base: position 25,056,845 of record CM050436.1, on the reverse strand, counting down.
ATACTTGGGAATGACCACTAGGTGTCACCGTAGAGACGGGTGTCGAAATGTTTCAACACATTTGCTTCGACTGCTTCAGTGTTTCACGAAGCCTCGCTCTCCCTACCACCAGTTTATGTTAGTAAAATTAATTACTGTACAGTCTTTTACAATCTCTAGGTCACATTTATCAATAACAAGGTGTAAAGAGTCCACTGAAGGTGAGCGTAGTGATTAACCCGAGTACAGTTTATTTACAAAGGTGAAATTCAAACAGAATACACTCACCGACACCGACTAATGCACAACAAGGGACAAAGGTAATGACACGGCTACTTATAGCAAACAACCAGGACCACATGACAAGAACCAACCAATGGGGACAAGACGATGACTTAGGACAACCAATCAAAACATGACACCGAGAACAAGGGATCAAGGGCAAGGGAAGCACGACACAAACAGGAGCCAAAATAAAAGACACAGAACCCAAAACACACATTACATGAAGTCACTTTTTCAAAACTCTTCTCACAGTTCTCCGAACCATTTTTCATCTTGACACAGAAGTTAATTTCACATTCAAACAGCACGAAATCTACCTAAACATTAATGTCTCAAATCAAGTCATTCTTATAAAACACCAGCAACGGTTTTCACCAACACTTTATCACTCATAACACAACCACCTAAAACACACTAACATCACGGAGCTATACAGTGTTTTCTTTTGTAAAATAAAGAACAAAAGCAGAACTGTTTATAATCCCCTGCAGTATACATGCTCCATGTTTACAAAACTATTCCTAAGAGTCCCCTTTTGTACAGATGATGATGAAAGTGAAAGACGTCACACTTGTGAAGATGCAACTGCTTAGATTTTTACGTCCAGAATATTTTTCAAGATGATATTACTGCAGATCTTATTCGTTTATGTACTGTGCTAGGTTTTGAACTCGAGTTTTGAAAACAGTATGTAAACGTGCATGTAGAGAATTAATGTAATTAAACAGATGTCGTTAATGAATGCATTTTGTGCCAAAGCTTTGTTTGTCCCACAGAGAACAGAGAATGTATGTTATCATTAGTTAGACATCGTTACTCCACAGCGAGTTCACAGACGGAGGAAACTCATCAGAGGTCATCTGAGAAACTCTTACTCTGCATTTCCTCACGCTGAGCTTTCACAATCAGCATAGATGGAGAAACATCATCTGCATCCACTACTGCAGCCACGTTACATTAACAGACCACGATCGCCTGAGATTCAACACAGAGAGCGAGAGAGAGAGAGAGAGAGAGAGAGAGAGTCTGTTCGTGATTCATTCATGAGTCAAACACATGAGGACCAAACCAGAGCCACGGCTGACCTCTAGCAGTATTATATACACTGTGTGTGTGTGTGTGTGTGTGTGTGTGTGTGTGTGTGTGTGAGAGAGAGTGTGTGTGTGTGTGTGTGTGTGTGTGTGAGAGAGAGAGTGTGTGTGTGTGTGTGTGTGTGTGTGAGAGAGAGTGAGAGAGAGAGAGTGTGTGTGTGTGTGTGTGTGTGTGTGTGTGAGAGAGTGTGTGTGTGTGTGTGTGTGTGAGAGAGAGAGTGTGAGAGAGAGAGAGAGAGTGGTGTGTGTGTGTGTGTGTGTGTGTGTGTGTGTGTTTGTGTGTGTGTCTGTGTCTGTGTCTGTGTCTGTGTGTGTGTGTGTGTGTGTGTGTGTGTCTGTGTCTGTGTCTGTCTGTGTCTGTCTGTGTGTGTGTGTGTGTGTGTGTGTGTGTCTGTCTGTGTCTGTGTGTGTCTGTGTCTGTGTGTGTGTGTGTGTGTGTGTGTGTGTCTGTGTCTGTGTCTGTCTGTGTGTGTGTGTGTGTGTGTGTGTGTGTGTAATCTGATGGAGATGAATATGATGCAGTGTGTCTCTGGTGGGACATGACTGACTCCTGCTGGTTCATCTGAAGATCTTCAGCTGTTTGTTTATTGATTCACTTTCACTGACAGTGACACCAGAAAAGAAGAATTATGAATCTGGAGATTAATATAATAATAATCACATCACATGTTTGTGCACTTCTCAGTTCCGTTAACTCTATAAATCATTCTAACTCTTCTGTACGGTTTTGTATTATGGAGTTTATTAACACTATAGGTCATAAACTCATTATTATCTCATGTTATGTCTCTGTTTCAGCATCAAATATTGATAAAACCTCTGATGTCTTTAATAAACGGACAATGTTCAATAATAACAATAATGTTTTTAATGCATGTTTATTGTGTCATTATAGTTTAACTAGTTGCTATTTTTATTTACTGCTGTAATTTATATGATCGTGTGTGTGTGTGTGTGTGTGTGTGTGTGTGTGTGTGTGTGTGTGTGTGTGTGTGTGTGTGTGTGTGTGAGAGAGAGTGAGTGTGTGTGTGTGTGTGTGTGTGTGTGTGTGAGTAATTCAATATTATTTAATGGTATTTCATTTTAATGGACCACGTTTTGCATGATGTTGGCAGTGTCGTTGTGATGCTCGGTGTGTCCAGCAGGTGCCGCAGGTGTCCGCGGGTTCTCCTGCCGCTGATTCCCGGAGACAGGGGTAACTGCAGCCTGGAGCAATGGGCGTGCCGAAAGGTGGAGGCGTGCCAAAAGGTAGGGGGCGTGCCAAAAGGTTTCTCATTGGTGAACGGCGTTTTACTGTTTTGGCCAATCAGCGGTAAACATACATTTACGTAATTTCCTTTAGACAAGAGAAGATGGCGGCGGTAAGACACATAGACATATATGTCTATGGTAAGATATGGTGTAATTCGTCATACGTTTATCTATGCTTAATATACCACAAATATGTATATTACGATAGCTTGTTGCAATTCGATCATAATTTATTTCCTTTGCGTTATATCTTGCAGCTTTAGTAATTAGTTTATTGTTGTTGACAGACACATGTTACAGTGAGACAAAACGATGACCGCATATGCATCGACGCCTTCAGAGTTGGTAGTTTGTATAGGTGTCCTTTTTGCAACCAGTGTTTTTAAACTATGTGAAAGATACAAGGTACTTACTCATTTGCAAAGCCACAGACTTAGAGTGATTCATCATGAACGTAAGTACAAGTTTAGTTGTGCTATGCTTGTTACATGACATAATTTGGGTCATTCCGTGTCAAATCAACAAAACTGCTCAATTTCAAATAAATGTAATTGATGCATATTTACTGAGTAATCCACTATTTTGTAGAGTGTTAAAATGACAGTTTTGACCTGAAATTTGGACCAATTGGGGTGAGTTTAGAAAGATGACAGCATAATTTAATTTTTGCAAGCAAACTTGGGGCAAAAAACAAGAGTTTTTTCCCCCCATTTTTGAACTGTCATCATTAGCAATATTTTTTGCATTATATGCCAAAGTAAATGGATTTAACAAATAGACCTGTCAATCTCTGTGTTAAAATAAAATAATGATGCTGTCATCTTTCTACAATCGTTTTTACCCCCCTGTAATATGGCTACAAATCTCACATTGAATATTTTGTCTTTCTTCATTTATGTATTTCTTTCACCAAAAAAAAGATCAAAATGTTTAGCCAGGGACCTCTGGTTGAGTTGAGTCAGAATGACCCAATTGTTAAGGTGACCCAAGGTGATAAATGATAATGTCAACGGTGATGTTACGAATCATGTTAACATTTGAAATGTACATCAAACATATTTAGCTTTGTATACTAATTTTACTATTTGAAATTTTGTCTGTTAATGATTCTTACAGAATTTCTAATCTTCGACTGTCACTTGAGTGCAGAAAATACAAGCATTTTCACTGCTGCCACTGCCCCACAACAATAATAAGGCAGATTTCATCAAGCACATAAATGTGTGCAAACATTCAGCTCTGCAGGTGAACCATACAGTACCTTCTGCTACTCAGTGCATCGAGATGACTCCACAGGTGAACCATACAGTACCTTCTGCTACTCAGTGCATCGAGATGACTCCACAGGTGAACCATACAGTACCTTCTGCTTCTCAGTGCATCGAGATGACTCCACAGGTGAACCATACAGTACCTTCTGCTACTCAGTGCATCGAGATGACTCCACAGGTGAACCACACAGTACCTTCTGCTACTCAGTGCGTCGAGATGACTCCACAGGTGAACCACACAGTACCTTCTGCTACTCAGTGCGTCGAGATGACTCCACAGGTGAACCACACAGTACCTTCTGCTACTCAGTGCGTCGAGATGACTCCACAGGTGAACCACACAGTACCTTCTGCTACTCAGTGCGTCGAGATGACTCCACAGGTGAACCACACAGTACCTTCTGCTACTCAGTGCGTCGAGATGACTCCACAGGTGAACCACACAGTACCTTCTGCTACTCAGTGCGTCGAGATGACTCCACAGGTGAACCACACAGTACCTTCTGCTACTCAGTGCGTCGAGATGACTCCACAGGTGAACCACACAGTACCTTCTGCTACTCAGTGCGTCGAGATGACTCCACAGGTGAACCACACAGTACCTTCTGCTACTCAGTGCGTGCCGAGATGACTCCACAGGTGAACCACAGTACCTTCTGCTACTCAGTGCGCCGAGATGACTCCACAGGTGAACCATACAGTACCTTCTGCTTCTCAATGCGTCGAGATGATAATTGTGGAGTCTTTGTGCACAATTGTATTTTTGACATTGTATTAATAGTTGCTTTTTGAAACAGGCTAATATGCCAAGCATAAGGAGATGGTGGTGTGCTCCTGCTTGAAGGCTCGGGTAAATTTGAATTCTTATATACATTTAAAGTGATGACATTTAGCACTTTGTAAATCTCTTGTAAATTGTTTATTCTTTTAAGGTCTCCTTCTGAATGGAAAAGATGTAGGCTCGGCTCAGTTGAAGGCACATATAGGTATGGTTGAAGGCTTGTTTGATGGCGTGTGTGTGTGTGTAATAATATAATATAACAAGGCCAGTGCAAAGAATAATTAAAAAAATTATTCATATAGGGCTGCAACAACTAACCCAAAAAGTAATTGAAAAGAAATTAAATAATTTTTTTTTTATTGGAATGTGACCTAAAAATGTTACATTGTTCAGATGTACAAATGTATTTTTTTTGCAATATTGCCAATATGCATACATTTTACATTTATTTATTTATTTAGATTTTGGCTGTTAATGCACATCTAAATATGTTGGCCTGAATGTGTAATTTGTAGCCATGGACCCAACAGGAGGCCTTGCTGATGTAAGATTGAATATTATGTAGTATTTTATGTAACTTTTTTTTTTGGAATTTCATATTTTAAATGGTTTTGTATATATATATATTTTTTTATTCAGCTACCATCAGAGCTGCTCAGACATATTCTTCTAGATGTTGTCTATGAAGAAGGAGATGGAGCCTTTCTCACTCTGTCACTGGTGTGCAGAAAGTTTTATGACATTATCAACCGTCAGAGTTTTTGAAGAAAAGCTCACTTTGCCTGGCTGGACAGTATGTATATTTAGTACTTTTATTAACTGAACAAGGTTTTTAAAAATATTTAGAGAGTTTATTGCATTAATTCAGATGTTTTTGTGTGTAGGTATCGTTGACTGGAAGTCTGTCAGTCCAGATGTGAGGAAATCATACAGAGTAGAGCTTGAGCTCACCAGATGTGATGGCTGTAGATGCATCTACAAAAACACCACTGGATACTGTGGCCATGGAAAGAAGGGGTCTTCACAGCGTTCTTTTCAGACAATGACTTTGCTGGCTTCTGTTCTATGGACTGCTACTACAGCATGAATGAATGAATGGTTTTTTTTTTACTTGAATTGGCAACTGAAACTGAAAGCTAAATAAATGTTTTAGTGGATAAAGCTGTGTCTGTTTGCTAAATTGGTTAATGTCACTTAACAGAAGGTTACCAAAGAGGGTTTCATTTTTAAATGTTATAAGTTGGTGGTTTTATCAACTATATATTTTCTCTATCAGGCAAAACATTGTTTTTAGGGTAACACTTTACAATAAGGTTTCATTTGTTAACATTGATGTATTATCTAATATTAACTATGAGCAATACATTTGTTACAGTATTTATTAAGCTTTGTTAGTATTAGTTAATAAAAATACAGCTGTTCATTGTTCTTGTTATTCACTTCACAGTGCTTTAATGTTAACAAATGCAACTTTTGACTTACTTTAACTTAAGAACAACTAGTGCGACTAACCGTGGTAAGAGACGTTTGTATCCTCAAGAAAATAATTGTAATTTGTTTTTGATTATTGATGAACTAAGACCTAAACTTGCGGTGGTGATGACGTCAGTGACCCGCGCCATGCAGAAGTTCCGAAGGTACTTTCGAAAGTAATTTCAAGTAATTATATTCTTAATATCAATAACGCTGTTTTTACTTTGGAAGATTTTAATTTGCTTTTATAGTATTATATTAAATTTATTGTCTTTATGCGGAACAGCCAGCTTTCGCGAAACCTTTTGGAACGCCCCCTAACTTTCGTTTGACGAAACCTTTTGGCACGCCCCCTAACTTTCGTTTCACCAATGAGAAACCTTTTGGCACGCCCCCTACCTTTTGGCACGCCCCCACCTTTCGGCACGCCCATTGCTCCAGGCTGCAGTTACCCCTACTTGGATTCCCGGAGGAAGCGTCTGAGGCGAGCGCGACGTGGATTGTGCGCATGCGCAGAGACCCCTGAAGAAGTTCTGGAGTCGAGTGATCGAGAGTCTGTGAGCGGTTCGGGATGAGTCTGGCGCAGGGGGACCCGCTGCTGTGGTTCCGCGTGTGTGATGAGGGCGTGCTGGAGGATCCGGTCGGGTTCGGTCATGTGGACGGCACCGATGAGGAGGGAAACACGGCGCTCATGTTCGCCTCCGCCGGGGGTCACGAGCAGCTCGTCCGGTTCCTGCTGAGGAAAGGAGCGGCAGTGGACCGACGGAACCATTACGGCTGGACACCGCTGATGCAGGCTGCGAGGTTACTGTAACACACACACACACACACACACACACACACACACACACACACACACACACACACACACACACACACATTGGCTGCTGTTCTCAGCTGTGATAAACTACAGTGACTCACTGTACAAATATGAATATGATATTAATATACAGTCATGATTAATGAGAATGTTTTTGGAAGAATTAATTAGGAATATTTATTTATAGTGGAGCATATAATATTAGCAGCACATTATAATAAATGTATTTGCACAGAATCAGCACTGATAATATAATATCATTATGTCTAATATAATGTAATTATATGTTTTAATGTTTTATTCTAACTCAATAAAGTGCATTCGTACTATTTAAATATTATAGTGTTTATTAATATTTGGTATTAGTTTTTATTTTTCTGTTTTAAATGTTACTTTGTTGTGTGCGTTTGTAATTTTAGTAGTTTTATATCATTTTTATTAATATTTTATTGAAAATTGAATTTTTAGTAGGTTAAGTTCAACCGAAATGAAATTATGTTTCCTTTTGAAATAAAGTTTTTCAGATTTTGTTTGTCAACATTTATTTTCTTTCATTTCAATTATTTTTTGAATGATTTAAATTTTACTTAAAGTTTTTAATAATGTTATTGTGGTTTCATAATTTTTAGTTTTATATATAATTTTCTCTATTTTATTTTAGTTTTATTTTAGTATGCCAAGTTAAATAAAATAAAAATTAAATTAAAGCAAAATAAAATTATAAATATTTAATTAAAAGCAAAAACTATTACAAAAATTTAATTAAAAGCAAAATAAAATACAAAATATTTAATTAAAAGCAAAATAAAATTAAAAATATTTAATAAAAAAATAATAATAATGTAATTAAATGCAAAATATATTTTTTTATTTTTATTAAAAGCAACAAAAAAAATAAAATAATAATTAAAAGCAAAATATATATATTTTTTTTTATTAAAAGCAAAAAAAGAAAAGAAAAATGAATCCTTTGGAATTTCAAATTCAAATTACATTTTAAATGTATTTGCATGTAAAGCTGTAGGAACGAAACTCTTACTATAGTTAGTCCTCGTACATATTTTAACATTGATTTCATCATGCATTTTTAACGGTTTTAATTCTAAAGTTTAAATTTTATTGTGTGCTTTCATCACTTTATATGTAGTGTTTATTAATTTTTATTTAGTTTTGGTTAAACAAAAAAGAAAAGAGAATTTTCCACTTGAAGTTTAATTTCAGATGAATTTATTTTATAAAAGCACAAAGACAAAACAAGTAGCTTTGAGTGGTTTTAATGTGAGTTTTCGTGATCGGTAAGATCTCTGGTTTGGGCTGCAGATTCGGTCATCTGAGCGTGGCTCATATTCTGCTGGAGAACGGCGCAGAGATCAACGGCAGGAACCGGATGGGTGCCAGCGTCCTGAGCATGGCTGCGCGCGGAGGGCACGCTCACGTGGCCAAACTCCTGCTGGAGAACGGCGCCTTCGTGGACGGCTTCGATGAGCTGGTGGAGGGCAGCGGAGACTCCGGCACGTTCCCGGAGGTCAGGGCTCTGCTGGCGGCCGCTCAGCACGGACACGAGGCAGTGGTCAGGCTGCTGCTGGACTGGGGCGCGGAGGTCAACTTCTACCAGAAGAGCTCGGGCTGGAGCGCGCTGATGCTGGCGGCGGCCGGCGGGGCGGTCAGCGTGACGCAGCAGCTGGTGGAGCGAGGAGCGGACGCAGATCATCTCAATGTCTTGGGCAAGACGGCCTTCGAGCTGGCGCTTCAGCTGCAACACAGAGAGGTGAAGAACGTCCTGGACTCCATCACCACCGTGCGGCCGCAGCCAGGTGAGGTCAACACATCACGATGATCACCGTCGTATCAGTCGATATCCATAATTATCACGATACATTTCAAATCTAACCCTAAGTTTAAAGCAAAGTTTTGCTCCAAAGTGAAAGACGTTTCTTAATTATCCTAAATAGGATAAATAGAACTATTAATTTATTCGTTTCTGCATGAGTGATATTGTGTCAAATCAAGAAACAGGTTTGTGTTGCCTGATAATGTTAATAATATTATTAACATTTTTGTCTATTAAATACATATTTTACAGTAGCTTGAGTTAGGATGCAGAGGCAAATTTTTTATAATTATCAAAATTAGTAATATCCGTAATATCCTGTTTTTTCAATATAGTGAAATTTCCTAATTCTGACCAATTTTAGTAAAAAAATGTATTCAAGTTTATTTGTATAGCGCTTTTCATGATACAAATTGTTGCAGCTTTACAGAAAATTATATTTAGGAGTAGGTTATTAGTGATGACTATGGCAGAAATGTACAGTAAGAATTAGGGCTGTGCAATTAATCGAAATTAGTTTTGATTTCGTCCTCCAACGATTATGAAAATACAATAACCAGACGGCATTGCTGTGTCTATGCTGGACATACTGGGTTAGTGCTGGTCTGTTCAGTGTTGGACTGGTCTGTGCTGGACTGGTCTGTGCTGGACTGGTCTGTGCTGGACATACTGGTCTGTGCTGGACTGGTCTGTGCTGGACATACTGGTCTGTGCTGGACTGGTCTGTGCTGGACTGGTCTGTGCTGGACTGTTCAGTGTTGGACTGGTCTGTGCTGGACATACTGGTCTATGCTGGACTGTTCAGTGTTGGACTGGTCTATGCTGGACATACTGGGTTAGTGCTGGTCTGTTCAGTGTTGGATTGGTCTGTGCTGGACTGGTCTGTGCTGGACATACTGGTCTGTGCTGGACTGGTCTGTGCTGGACTGGTCTGTGCTGGACTGTTCAGTGTTGGACTGGTCTGTGCTGGACATACTGGTCTGTGCTGGACTGTTCAGTGTTGGACTGGTCTGTGCTGGACATACTGGTTAGTGCTGGACTGGTCCATGTTGAACTGGTTAGTGCTGGACTGTTCAGTGCTGGACTGGTCAGTGCTGGACATACTGGTTAGTGCTGGACTGGTCCGTGTTGAACTGGTTAGTGCTGAACTGTTCAGTGTTGGACTGGTCAGTGCTGGACATACTGGTTAGTGCTGGACTGGTCCATGTTGAACTGGTTAGTGCTGGACTGGTCTGTGCTGGACATACTGGTCTGTGCTGGACTGTTCAGTGTTGGACTGGTCTGTGCTGGACATACTGGTCTGTGCTGGACATACTGGTTAGTGCTGGACTGGTCCATGTTGAACTGGTTAGTGCTGGGCTGTTCAGTGTTGGACTGGTCCATGTTGAACTGGTTAGTGCTGGGCTGTTCAGTGTTGGACTGGTCAGTGCTGGACATACTGGTTAGTGCTGGACTGGTCCATGTTGAACAGGTTAGTGCTGGACTGTTCAGTGCTGGACTGGTCCATGCTGGTTTAGCTGTTGGCAGATTTGACTGGTCACTGCAGGTCCAGCAGCTTGAGAGACGAATGAGATCAATAATATCAGAAATGTTGCTGTTTTCATCTGATTTCTTTAATACTCAACAGATGACGAGAAGAAACGGCCTGATGTCTTCCATGCGCTGAAGTTGGGTGAGTTCTTATATAACATGAGATGTATATTTTCTCATGAATTGCTGTATAGTGTAGTCTTTTATTCGTGTGAACCTGGAACGTGAAATCAATGTTATTTTCATATAGTACACTGACCAAAATAATAAATGCAACACTTTTGTTTTTGCCCCCATTTTTCATGAGTTGAACTCAAAGATCTAAGACTTTTTCTATGAACACAAAAGGCCTATTTCTCTCAAATATTGTTCACAAATCTGTCTAAATCTGTGTTAGTGAGCACTTCTCCTTTTCCCGAGATAATCCATTCACCTCACAGGTGTGGTATATCAAGATGCTGATTAGACAGCATGATTATTGCACAGGTGTGCCTTAGGCTGCATCCCCCCCCGGACGGATTATATCAGCTTGAAGTCTTTCTTTAGTCACTTCTTTAGAAGTGATCTGTTCATTCGGCTAAACATTAATTGCTGAAACTGAAACTAAACTATATGAAAATGAAATCGAAATACAAACTAATACAAATTATTTGAGTTTTATAGCAAATCTAAAAACGATATTAAAATAAAAATAGTAAAATTGAACAGGGTACAATTGCGATGTTTTGAAATATTGAAAATGAAGAAATTTTGATATGAAGTGTTACAGCTGATATTTCTATCCTCATTTCATCACTTTCACACAGAATTTTGAGGCGGTCTGTTTAAAGCCGCAAGCCTTTATTAGTATAGTTTCATCAGCACGCTCCTCGTTTCGCTGGACAGACGCTCTTTCATCTCCGGCTGTTTCATGTCATTGCATTAGCTTTGTATCGTATTGCTCGATCACAGTGATCGTTACCGATGTCTCAGTGATCTGTGTTCTGCTGTAGGAAACGCTCAGCTGGTGAAGGAGATCGTGGAGGAGGACGCGTCTCAGGTGAGCGTCTCGAATGCAGACGGCGCGTCTCCTCTGATGATGGCGGCGGTCAGCGGGCAGCTGGAGGTGGTGCAGCTGCTGGTGGACAAACACGCAGACATGGACAGACAGGACTCGGTGCACGGCTGGACGGCGCTCATGCAGGCCACGTATCACGGGTGCGTGTGCCAATAGAACGTGCCAGGACAAATTGAGTCAAAGGAGCTTTACAGTATTAAACAGACACATAGTGAGTCAATAATACAGAAAGACATTAGAAAAAACTTTCAGTTAAATTTAATTCTGTGATGGCATGGTCCGGCTCAGTTCAGTTCTAATAGGATCTGTGCGATCAAGTCGGCGATATAGCTGGAAATTAAGTGTCCCCAACTGAGCGAGCCAGAGGAACCAAAACCCCATCGGTGACCATCTTGGGAGAAACCAGGCTCAGTCGGGGGTCAGTTCTCCTCTGGCCAGACAAAATCAGCAGTTTAATCGTAAGCTGCAGCTGAGTCAGATTGAGCAGAGGACTCATCTGGTTCTGGTGGTCTTGTCCCGATGGCTGTCTAGGTGACGAGGTCCTCACTGGGGATCTGTCTCTGGGGCTCATCTAGTGGCGCTTTTCCACTGCATGGTACGGTACGGTTCGGCACGGCTCGGCAGTGCGGATGCGGCTCAGTTCGGGTCGGTTTGCATTTCCACCGCAGTTTAGTACCGCTATAGAGTGGGCGGGGATTATTCACGCGTCGTTATAATTGCGCGCCTCTACTGCCGTGACATCATAAACGCACAAACAAACTCACAACAAAGAAAGGAGACGGAATAGTGTTCTTCATTCTCGGCATGTGGATGTTTTTAACAACAATGGAGAGGTCTATGAATGCTTGTGATTTACCCCCAGCAGCAGAGACTGTGGTGACAGTGACACGGGCTGTAACGTTAGATGAGGAGAGCAGAGATGTTCGTGCAGGTGTGCTGCGTTAACGTTACTTGATTAGTTAACTATTCATGCAGCGTGTTCTGTAAAGTGAATTATCAATAAACTTTTGAATATTTCAAAATGTACAATGTATCCCTTGTTTTTTTTTATTTATGTGATGGTTTTTATAATCGCGGCATTAATCATTTGTCTTTTTCAAGAGGTTCATTACGTGCTCATACAATGATACATATTTAATATAGTCTGGAGGTACACTTATTCGATCAGATTGTTTTTAATTGAAGCAAAACACAGATACAGAGGTAAAAATATAAACAGAAAACATACTCTGAAAATATAGCAAGTTCAAAAGTAACGTTATACATAAGGCTTTTTCCTTGATCGCGCCATCAAGCTCTCGCTGGATCCGCTCCTCGGCTATCAACGAGGAACGTCTGTTCTTCCTCAACAGACAACGACACTGCTATTTTGTGGTTGATGCAAAATGTGTCTGGCTGTGCTGGTTTAAATCTAGCAGGTAGGACTGTGCAGGAGGGTCTCGTGTCGCAAGTTCAGTGACGCAGTAATGACGATTTTCTCCAGCCAATCAGTGATCAGCAGAGTTTACACGTCACGTTTTGGTAACGGTACCGGCTCGCATGGAACCTCGACCGAAGTGGTACTAAAAAAGTATCAGGTACCAGGTACAGTACCCAGTGGAAAACCCCCCAAAAGTGAACCGTACCGTGCCGTACCATGCAGTGGAAAAGCGCCATAGGTGTCCTGGTCTCCGCTGATGTTCAGGGCTGTAGAGGTCGTCTCTAGGTGCTGATCCACCATCTGATCTGGATACGGACTGGATCTGTTGACTGCAGTGATCATCTGATCTGGATACGGACTGGATCCGGTGACTGCAGTGATCATCTGATCTGGATACGGACTGGATCCGGTGACTGCAGTGACCATCTGATCTGGATACGGACTGGATCCGGTGACCGCAGTGATCATCTGATCTGGACACGGACTGGATCCGGTGACTGCAGTGATCATCTGATCTGGATATGGACTGGATCTGGTGACCGCAGTGATCATCTGATCTGGACACGGACTGGATCCGGTGACTGCAGTGATCATCTGATCTGGACACGGACTGGATCCGGTGACTGCAGTGACCATCTGATCTGGATACGGACTGGATCTGGTGACCGCAGTGATCATCTGATCTGGATACGGACTGGATCCGGTGACTGCAGTGACAATCTGATCTGGATACGGACTGGATCTGGTGACTGCAGTGATCATCTGATCTGGATACGGACTGGATCCGGTGACTGCAGTGACAATCTGATCTGGATACGGACTGGATCTGGTGACTGCAGTGATCATCTGATCTGGATACGGACTGGATCCGGTGACTGCAGTGACCATCTGATCTGGACACGGACTGGATCCGGTGACTGCAGTGACCATCTGATCTGGATACGGACTGGATCCGGTGACTGCAGTGATCATCTGATCTGGATACGGACCGGATCCGGTGACTGCAGTGATCATCTGATCTGGATACGGACCGGATCCGGTGACTGCAGTGACCATCTGATCTGGATACGGACTGGATCCGGTGACTGCAGTGATCATCTGATCTGGATACGGACTGGATCCGGTGACTGCAGTGATCATCTGATCTGGATACGGACTGGATCCGGTGACTGCAGTGACCATCTGATCTGGATACGGACTGGATCTGTTGACTGTAGTGACATCGGAATAAGACAGAAACAGACTAAAATTAGCGTAGATGTAAAAAGTACACAGTGTGTTATGGGAAGTGTTCCCGGTTCCGGGACCTAATCAATGCAGCCTAACAATCCTTTAAGAGATTTCAATATTAGAAGTGTGTTATGTGTACGCCAGGTTAAAGAGATGGATCTTTAATCTAGATTTAAACTGTTAATATTTGTGTGATTCTTCAGCTCCTCTTCTGTCCTTTATTAGGAATAAAGACGTGGTGAAGTTTCTTCTGAATCAGGGCGCTGACGTCAATCTGAGAGCCAAGAACGGATACACGGCCTTTGACCTCGTCATGCTCCTGAGTGACCCGGGTGAGCGCACAGCGTGTGATTAGCCTTGTGTTCGCTGCGTTAGCGGCGTGTGACGCTGGTGTTGGTTCTGTCCGGCAGACACGGAGCTGGTGCGGCTGCTGGCATCCGTCTGCATGCAGGTGGAGAAGGACAAGAGCAAACACAGAGGAAAATCAACCGTAATGAGACGCCCGTCTCTAAATGTTCCTCCTCCTCCCGATGATAAAGGCGGCCTGAAGGTAACGACCACTGTAATTGACCTCTGACCCCTAACGGTGAGTATCTGACCAGGTCAACATTTCATTAGTTTATAAGAGCATGATATGAACCTCGAGGGCCAGCGGGACGTTGAGATGCTGACCGTTCATTTACAGCTGAACATTACCTAGTGAGAAGACCGTCATACACACAAGATTAGATTTTATTACCAATTTATACTTATAAGTGTAAAAAAGTATTATAGTTTGTATTATTATATCTGCAAACTCGACACCTTTCGGCAAAATTTCCTCTTCTGACATTTAAATAATTGATTTTTACATTGTTGTAGAGCACTGCTTTGTTTACAAACTGATGTATCAGAGGGAATCCAGAACAATTATATAATCATTTTTTAGGCTGAAATGTGAGGTTTATAATATATGTTTTTGTCAAAACTGAAATGATTGGTACTGTACAGTAATTGTACAGATTTAGGATGTCATTGTAGCCTTTGGTTTAGTTTCAAAAGAATGTTGCTACTTAAAAAAACATGTCGTACCAATCAAAATATCAGAACTTCCCAAAACTATTTCGACCGCTGAATGCCGTTGGAGTTGTGATGATTGTATTTTGCTGCCGTTGTTCACGTCTTCTTGCGTCGACAGTCCTGGTGGAATCGCATGTCCAACCGCTTCCGCAAACTCAAGCTGACGCACACGCTGAGACAGGGGCTCTCCACCAATCGGCTCGCTCCGTTCCCCGACGAGGTTCCTCTGGACGCCACCATGAAAGCGGAGGAGTCGAGCGCAGCTGCAGCGCCTCCTGCTGGAGTTCCGAACACAGACGTCTGCACCGCGTGGAGCAGCAAGAGTAAAGACTGCGGTGCGTGGATCTGCTCCAATTCATCCAGAGACGGTCGAGCATCAGATGCCCAAGTTGATATAATTCTTTAGGGTCTTAATGAAATCGGTTAACATTTCGTGTAAAACAACACCCTTTTTACCTCAGCTCTGTATACAGCGAGCCATTTCAGTGCATGTCTCTTTAAATGCTAATGAGCTCTGCTGACCCCGCCCCTCTCTTCTGTGGGGTGACGAGCCATTCTCTGAGAAACGGTAACGTTTAGCCGCGATGGAGCTTGCTAACTAGCACATTAGTAGAAAAGGCGATTTGCAAAGATTAATTAAAAACAACCTTACACTCATTTAGAGAAACAATTGTAATCCACTGCGTCTTCAGTGGCGCAGATGTCGGGAGTAATGATGCTGTTTTATTGTAGGTTTGAACGGAACAGGAAGTGGCAAAGATGACTTCCTCATCACGACAATGGTACTACGTTTGTGTAACTTCTGCTTTTGTCAAAGTCTTGAAATGAGTGAGTTACTGAATGTTATTGGTGTGTCAGCTGAGGAACGGCGCGCCGCTGGCTCGTTTGCCCATTGAGAAGCTGAAGGCCGTCATCCCGCCGTTCCTGCCGCCGTCGAACTTTGAGCCGTGGAACTTGGAGCGCTGTGGAGCGGCGAAGGAGGGCCGGAGCGGAAACATGCCGCAGAGACCCGGCAGGAGCAGCTGCGCCAACTCCGATATAGTGAGACTTCTATTTATACACTTAAAGTGTTCTCTTTAATTGGAGTAATGTTTTATGTAGATGATCACTGCTCTGTGTGTGTTGGTTGTAGACCTCCATTAGTCGAGTGGTCAGCAGGTCCATCAAGTTTCCCAGCATCACTAAAGGCCCCTCCCCCTCCAACTCAGGCAGTTATAACTCCGCCCACTCCTCAGGAGGATCCAATGGTGTGGGAGGAGTCAACCGCCATGCCTCTGACTCCCACAACCGCTCAGGTGACCCCGCCCACTCGCTGACATCATACATCTGCAGAAACCTGATTAAATCACATGATCGTCAGAATAATGATGAAGCTGAAGTTGAATTTCTTTCATAACTGATACATTTTGCGATGTTTATTTCTGTGAAGCTGTTTGATACTATCTGTGCTGTATAAAGCACTATAAAAGCACGTGCGCTGTTGTGTGTAGGCGGCAGCGGTGCGGACAGTGTTCTGTCTCAGATCGTGGCTCAGAGGAAGAGAGCAGCCGGTCTGTTGGACAGCAGGACGGCCGCCGCCGCCGAGGTGCCCAGTCCTGTACCGACGCCGCTACCCTCCGCGCCGGACATCAGCCTGACCGACCACAGTGACAGCCACTCCAGACGGGTGTGTATCAGGAGTCTGTGTGTGTGTGTGTGTGTGTGAGACATTCTGAACCTCACTGTGTGTGTGTGTGTGTGTGTGTGTGTGTGTGTGTGTGTGTGTGTGTGTGTGTGTTTCAGAAGCAGGAGTCAAAGAATCGTCCTCAGTCTGGAAACTCGTCGACGTCCAAGAGCACGTCGCCCACCCTCACGCCCTCTCCATCACCCACACCCAAACCACCCGGCGCTGACTCGCTCTCATCCGCATCCACACAGCCCAGATCCAAGAGCAGCGGCGGCTCCAGCAGCGGCACCATCACGGACGAGGGTCAGACTCACACACACACGTGCATACACACTCATGTATACACACACACACACACACACACACACACACACACGTGTATACACACTCATGTGTATATATATACACACACACACACACACGTGCATACACGCTCATGTGTATACACACACACACACACACACACACACACACACACACATGCATACACACTCATGTATACACACACACACACACACACACACGTGCATACACACTAATGTGTATATATCACACACACACACACACACACACACACACACATGCATACACACTCATGTGTATACACACACACACACACACGTGCATTAACACTCATGTATATATATACACACACGTGCATACACACTCATGTGTATATATACACACACACACACACAAACACACACATGCATACACACTCATGTATATATATATATATACACACACATATGCATACAAACTCATGTATATATACTAGGGGTGGGCATAGATTAATTTTTTTAATCTAGATTAATCTAGATTAATTTTGGAATTAATCTAGATTAATCTAGATTAAAATGGCTCATTTGAATTCTGCCGAAGGCATTCAGAATATGTGTGCTACCCAAATAATGACTAAAAGTAAGTCTTTGAGAACGGGTTTCTCAAGCCAGGTGGCGCATTAGACCAGGGACTCATCTCCTGTTTCCAAAATGCATCACAAACTGCTTGAGAAAGCTGTTCTACTATGATAATTGGTGATGAAAATAAACTATGTTCAATAAGATGTACTTGTGTTTACTAACTGTTTATTCAGTTAAACATGAATTTTGAACTGTAGGCCTACATAAGAGGTCGTGATGAACTGTTTACAGTTTCCATTGGGCAAACCCGGCGGCTTCATAGCTGCATCCATGTTAGCACGTCACGTCTGATGTGGTAATTTCACAGTAACGTTAGGCATACACACAGGTTTGAAGCAGAGGGTGACACGGGGTGAATTCTCAAGTTCACATGAGACCTAAAGCGCATCCTGTTTGCTTAAAAGCGCAACGCGTTTTTGTTATTCTGAGTGCACACAAATAAACGTAGAGTCTTTACAGATTCGAAGATGTATTAGCCTACTTTTATCTGTATGACCAAAAATGACGGAGATTTTAAGAGCAAGTGAACGACCGAGCCTGTCCTGCAGCAAAACGCTTCCACACAAACACTTCAATAGCGCACATTTCTCTAGGTTAACATCATATTGAGCGGCCATGTAAAGTTGCTACTACATACATCTTTCAGATGAAAAGCCATATTTGAGGTTGATGAATGATGTCCTGCCGATTGTATTACCACATAGACCAGCCGTTAACAATCTGTCCATCACGGACTCGAGCCTCTAGTTCAAGACTCGTTCGCTCCCCTACAGTGCAATTCGGCTAGGTATACATCCGCTAAAATATCAGGGTGAAAGTCATCATAGCTTGCTTAGTATAGACCCAGCTCCCAACCCAACTTTGAGAATAGATTAACGGCGATATTTTTTATCGATAAATCTCGTTAACGCTAACGCCCGATAATATATACACACACACACACACACACACATGCATGCACTGTCCATTGAGCGGACCTGACCTGACTTACATTTCACTACAGATTATATTCTGTATAATTGAGTATGTGACGAATAAAACCTTGAATCCTTGAATTGAAAAGTAACTGATATTTTCTTGTAATTGTAAAAGTAATGCGTTACTTTACTACTATAAATGTAATCTGAATACATGGCTTGTGTTACTTGTAATGCGTTACTACCAACACTGCACACACGTCTCTGTATTTCTGCTGCTGATTGTTGTTTTTATACACAGATGAGTTATCGGGGATTTTGAGAAAACTTTCTCTGGAGAAATATCAGCCCATCTTTGAAGAACAGGAGGTGTGTTGGTCATCTGTCTGTCTTCTGTCTGTCTGCTTTCTCTGTTCTTAATGCAGCATGGTTTCAGTCTTTAACGATGTGATTCTGTCAGAGCTGTGGCGTAATGGTGAGCTTGTCAAACACATTGAGATAGGCCGGTTTATTTCTCTAGTTTCCTCCATCGCATGCCTCTCTCTTGTCTCTATGTAATTCAAACCCGTCTCTGGTTTGTCTGATGAACAGTGATGGATGTTTTGATGCAGGTGGACATGGAGGCGTTTCTGACTCTGACTGACGGAGACCTGAAAGAACTGGGAATTAAAACAGACGGGCCGCGGCAGCAGATACTCGCAGCCATATCTGAGCTGAACGCTGGGAAAGTGAGTGTGTATGTGATCAGGCTGAAATAGAGACGCATCTGAACTGTAAATAACGTGATGAACATCTTCTCATGACAGGGGAGAGAAAGACAGATTTTACAGGAGACCATCCATAACTTCCAGTCGTCGTTTGGCAGCAGTGCCAGTAACCCTCGACCGGCAGGATATCCACGCTGTGAGTGTCACAACACTGTTACAATCACATCACAGTTACAATCACATCACAGTTACAATCACAACACTGTTACAATCACATCACAGTTACAATCACAACACTGTTACAATCACATCACAGTTACAATCACAACACTGTTACAATCACATCACAGTTACAATCACAACACCGTTACAATCACATCACTATTACAATCACAACACTGTTACAATCACAACACTGTTACAATCACAACACTGTTACAATCACATCACAGTTACAATCACAACACCGTTACAATCACATCACAGTTACAATCACAACACTGTTACAATCACATCACAGTTACAATCACAACACTGTTACAATCACATCACTATTACAATCACAACACTGTTACAATCACAACACTGTTACAATCACAACACCGTTACAATCACAACACCGTTACAATCACATCACAGTTACAATCACAACACCGTTACAATCACATCACTGTTACAATCACAACACTGTTACAATCACAACACCGTTACAATCACAACACCGTTACAA
Organism: Gymnocypris eckloni scoliostomus; assembly: GCA_027564155.1. Lineage (NCBI taxonomy): Eukaryota > Metazoa > Chordata > Actinopteri > Cypriniformes > Cyprinidae > Gymnocypris > Gymnocypris eckloni. The sequence continues at coordinate 25,036,824 of CM050436.1, read as the reverse complement.
TCACATCACAGTTACAATCACAACACCGTTACAATCACATCACTGTTACAATCACAACACCGTTACAATCACATCACTGTTACAATCACAACACAGTTACAATCACAACACCGTTACAATCACAACACCGTTACAATCACAACACCGTTACAATCACATCACCGTTACAATCACAACACTGTTACAATCACAACACCGTTACAATCACAACACTGTTACAATCACAACACTGTTACAATCACAACACCGTTACAATCACAACACCGTTACAATCACAACACTGTTACAATCACAACACCGTTACAATCACAACACTGTTACAATCACATCACAGTTACAATCACAACACCGTTACAATCACAACACTGTTACAATCACAACACCGTTACAATCACAACACTGTTACAATCACAACACCGTTACAATCACAACACTGTTACAATCACAACACTGTTACAATCACAACACTGTTACAATCACAACACCGTTACAATCACAACACTGTTACAATCACAACACAGTTACAATCACATCA
>CM050436.1:25018789-25023789 GCA_027564155.1 Gymnocypris eckloni scoliostomus | reverse complement strand
TGTGTGTGTGTGTGTGTGAGAGAGAGACAAGACTGTGTGTGAGAGTGACAGTGTGTGAGTGAGTGTGTGTGTGTGTGAGTAAGTGTGTGTGTGTGTGTGTGTGTGTGTGAGGCTCTCCATTCATAAATGTTCTCACTCATACAGTGAAAGCTGTGGAACAGACGTGTGAGTCGAATCTCTCTAGTGAACAGACTCTTAAGGGCTTCAGGTGACGTTTGACTCTGAATCTAGTGATGTGCACAGAAATAAATATTTAGTGTGAACGTCTTTAAGTGTGACCGACAGCTCTGTGGGTTCTGGAGTAATGGGTCGCAGGAGCAGGTTCTGGAGTAATGGGTCGCAGGAGCGGGTTCTGGAGTAATGGTGTGTGTTGGCGAGGCCGTCCAGCTCAGGGTTGCGTGCCACGGGTTGTTTTGAGAGGGGGACTCATGTTCCAGCTCATTCCTCAGACGCAGTTTATAAATTCAGTGTATTTAGGAATTTCTCCTGCATCTGGAAAGAGCACGACGACATCAATCCGAGGAACAGTTTCAGTCAAAGTTTGGGAGTTAAATCGATAATGAATAACACATTAATTGTGACAAAGATGACGTTAAAGGAAAAAACATGCTGTTTTCACAGCTGCTTCTCATCGCTGTGTTTCACGACTGACTGAAGAGAACCAGAACCAGAATCAGCTTTTATCGCCAAGTCTGTTCACACACACCAGGAATACAATATTACACAAATATGGTTATATATATATGTGTATATATATATGTGTGTGTGTGTGTGTGTGTGTGTGTGTGTGTGTGTGTGTGTGTGTGTGACCCTAGACCAAGTCGCTGGGGAATATTTGTAGTAATAGACAACAATACATTATATGGCTCAAAATTATACATTTTATTTTGTGCCAAAAATCATTAGGTATTAAGATCATGTTCCATGAAGATATTTCCTACATTAAATATATCAAAACTTAATTTTTGATTATTAATATGCATTGCTAAGAACTTCATTTGAACAACTTTAAAGATGATTTTCTCAATATTTAGATGTTTTTGCACCCTCAGATTTCAGATTCACAAATATTGTCTGATCATAACAAACTATACATCAATGGAAATATTATTTATTCAGCTTTCAGATGATGCATTAATCTCAATTTCATAAAATTGACCCTTTAGATTGGTTTTGTGCTCCAGTATACTGTGTGTATTTATTATGTATATATAAAGACATAATAGATATATTTGGAAAATATTTACATGTATATATTCCTATAAATATAAAATATATAAACATAACATATTTTCTTAAATATATACATGCATGTGTGTGTATTTATATATACATAATAAATATACACGGTACACACACACACACATATATATATAAATTAAATGGAATATGCATAGGAAAAACACATATATCCACATTTTGTTCATTTAATAAATCATAAATCTGCCAATGGGGCAAGAAAATAATCTTGATTAGTCTTTGAATTAAGATGATTTTTCTCATTGGCAGATATTTGTACTTGTTTTAAGCAAAAATGAACAAAATATTTATAATTTTTTCAAAAAACAAGACTTAATATTTTAAGTAATTTTACGTGTCAAGTAATATTCAAGAATGTTTAGATATTTTTACTAGAAAACAAGACAAAGGGAGTCTTTTTGACCGCGTACAGTGTTTATTCAAATTGATTGAATTGACGAATACGTAAATATGTTGAGATGATGAACGCATCTGATCCTCAGCCCAAAGTCCAGTGTGAAGGACGGTCTGTTCATGTGTCTGAGCTCAGTGTAAACGCATCTGATCCTCAGCTCAGAGTCCAGTGTGAAGGACGATCTGTTCATGTGTCTGAGCTCAGTGTAAACGCATCTGATCCTCAGCTCAGAGTCCAGTGTGAAGGACGGTCTGTTCATGTGTCTGAGCTCAGTGTAAACGTCTGATCCTCAGCTCAGAGTCCAGTGTGAAGGACGGTCTGTTCATGTGTCTGAGCTCATTGTAAACGCCTGATCCTCAGCTCAGAGTCCAGTGTGAAGGACGGTCTGTTCATGTGTCTGAGCTCAGTGTAAACGTCTGATCCTCAGCTCAGAGTCCAGTGTGAAGGATGGTCTGTTCATGTGTCTGAGCTCAGTGTAAACGTCTGATCCTCAGCTCAGAGTCCAGTGTGAAGGACGGTCTGTTCATGTGTCTGAGCTCATTGTAAACGTCTGATCCTCAGCTCAGAGTCCAGTGTGAAGGATGGTCTGTTCATGTGTCTGAGCTCAGTGTAAACGTCTGATCCTCAGCTCAGAGTCCAGTGTGAAGGACGGTCTGTTCATGTGTCTGAGCTCATTGTAAACGTCTGATCCTCAGCTCAGAGTCCAGTGTGAAGGACGGTCTGTTCATGTGTCTGAGCTCAGTGTAAACGTCTGATCCTCAGCTCAGAGTCCAGTGTGAAGGACGGTCTGTTCATGTGTCTGAGCTCAGTGTAAACGTCTGATCCTCAGCTCAGAGTCCAGTGTGAAGGATGGTCTGTTCATGTGTCTGAGCTCATTGTAAACGTCTGATCCTCAGCTCAGAGTCCAGTGTGAAGGATGGTCTGTTCATGTGTCTGAGCTCATTGTAAACGTCTGATCCTCAGCTCAGAGTCCAGTGTGAAGGATGGTCTGTTCATGTGTCTGAGCTCATTGTAAACGTCTGATCCTCAGCTCAGAGTCCAGTGTGAAGGACAGTCTGTTCATGTGTCTGAGCTCAGTGTAAACGTCTGATCCTCAGCTCAGAGTCCAGTGTGAAGGACAGTCTGTTCATGTGTCTGAGCTCAGTGTAAACGTCTGATCCTCAGCTCAGAGTCCAGTGTGAAGGACGGTCTGTTCATGTGTCTGAGCTCAGCTTCAGTGTAAACGCATCTGATCCTCAGCTGCGCTGTAGAACGGGTTTATGGATCCGCCCTTCTGCACGCTACGCCTGGGAACCGATCCAGAACTGGGGTTTACCCGCTGCTCGCCCTCAATGCCTTCATCTCACTTCAATTAGTGTTACTTCTTCTTCAGATGAGAAACACTTTCAAACGGAGCTCAAGTGTGTTGCGTTCGGTCTGAAGTGAGACCAGACGACAGATACGCTGTTGTTTATGTGAGAATATTCATTCGACTTTGAAACGATGCAAAAAATGCTTTTATGACTTAAAATATCTAAAAATTCTTAAATCAAGAAGGATTTTATAGACAAGAATTATTGTCATTTTCAGGAAAAATTGTCAAAATTAAGTGAGTTTTTGCTTCGAACAAGCAAAATAATCTTATTTCAAACAGAAGACAAGTTTATTTAGCTAACCCCATTGGCAGATTATTTTGACTTATTTCTGAAAACAAGAAAATAATTTTTACTTGTCTAGAAAATCCTTCTTGATTAAATAATTTTTTGATATTTTAAGTCAGAAAAGCATTTTTTGCAGTGTAATGTTGTTTTGAATGCATCGTCACACTTTCTTATGACGCTCCCAGTCCATTTTCTGTCTATGAAAATCCGTCTCCGCCACTCAATAAAAAATAACAAAGATAACTGCTATTATTAATCTCACAATTCTTTTATAAAATAAAAACTCTCAATTCTGAGTAATTCTAGAAAAAGTCAGATTTGTGAGAAATAAAGCCAGAATTGCAGAAAAAAAGAGATATAAATTCACAATTGCAAGAAGAAAAGTCAGAATTGCGAGATATAAAGTCGCAATAACGAACCTTTTTATGTTTTATTCATAAACATAAACGGAAACGGCTTTCATACATATCTGCCTTCTCTCTCGTAGAAAGACAAAACTAAGATCAGAGTCAGAACATCCCGGAGATATTTGAGAGACATTCATGCCCAGGAGTCAAAGCGCCGAGAGCGACGGGTTCGAGTGTTGCGTGCCGAGCCACAGATTCACCTGCAACACACCGTGTGCTGGCCACTAACCATGCAGAGTCTGGGATTAGACTAGGATTGCAGGGATTCATGTGTTTGTGGCTTGTCATATGTTTGAAAATGAGTATTGTAAGCCTCTTTGATGCAGCTTTTCATTTCTAAAACAACCACGTATGAAGAACAATCCTGACTTTACTCTGGATTCATTGGGTTATCAAAGAGTTGTTCGAGTCTCCCGTTGGCAAACAATTGTGACGTTGCATAAGGTTTTTGAAACAATGCAACAATGCATTCACACCGAAATCAAAGCTGACGTCAGTTCAGCCAAATATTAGTGTTTGACTTGACAGCACCTGAATTACATTTAAACACATGTAAAACACAGCATATGCTGGTTAGGGATGTTTGGACCCAGCTCAAACCAGCAGCCATGCTTCAAACCAGCATTTAGTTTAACTGTGGCATCGGAGGAAGCAACAGAGAATCACTAATGAGAGATAAACACGACCCAAACACATTTGTGACGTTTTTGCAGGCCTTGATCCAGACCTGAAGAACCGCTCTGACCACTAGCAGCACACTGCATGCCGTTTATTCACTCTGGAAACCTTAACAGTGATGGTGTGGCAGTGATAATGGTCTGTGGTTAACTAGAGCACACGCCAGCTTCACGCCTGTGACGTTAACCATTCAATTAATATGCTGTGAACAGATGGATGGGGCTGTGTGTTTGTGTGTGTGTGTGTGAGAGAGAGAGAGAGGGTGTGTGTGTGTGTGTGTGTGTGTGTGTGTGTGTGTGTGAGTGTGTGTGTTTGTGTGTGTGTGTATACATTTATATATATATATACATATGTGTGTGTGTGTGTGTGTGTATGTGTACATTTATATATATGTGTGTGTGTGTGTGTGTGTGTGAGAGAGAGATGCAGTAATTAATCTAGCGGCTGGCTGGGCTATCTGCTGATTTGCTGGGATCAAGTGATGTCACTGATCCGTATCAGTGTGGATAATTCATGATGGCTGTTTTTGGTGTTGGGTGACATTGACCCGCTGGACCGCATCCAAACAGATCCATTTCTCCGCTGGCACACACACACGCCTATGTTGTAGGTATTTCAAAC
>CM050436.1:25003789-25008789 GCA_027564155.1 Gymnocypris eckloni scoliostomus | reverse complement strand
TATGAGGAGAAACAGCAGCCCGGCGATCCAGACGAGCGTGAAAGTGTTCCAGCCCTGAAACTCCAGATAATACGCCGGCGCCAGCCACAGTGCCTGCAAACACGACAGACTGCAGCTCAAAGCACAGATTCACGCTGTTAGAGACACAAGAAGAAGAACACAGCGCTCACCTGTCCCACAAACCACAGCAGCAGCAGCCCGAGACCTCGTCTCCAGCTAAGCGTCAGTCGAGACACAACCAGCGGCAGCAAACACAGATACCACAGAAAATACTGCCGAGAGAAGCACAGCCGCTCCAGTTAGAGCTCAGACCCGCACGAGAGCCAAGACAAGACATGGGTTAGAGATAGGACCTGAACCGGCCATGAAACATCTCAGTGCTAGTATCTCGATTCGTAGAAATGAGGGTGTTTTCTCTTAAAACTAAAAAAAAAGAGATCCTAATAAAGACTAACATCATTCAGAAAGCATCTTAACTCTTAAAAGAGTACGGATGGAGAACATGGACCAAACATGACGGGAGTTAATTAGACGCTACATATTAGACCGTGCAGGGATAACGATCTCGTTAGAGACACGCTAACATCTCCGACACCGCGCAGAGACACCATAACACCAAGAAGTTAATCACTACATTCATATATTTAGCATCTGGAGAAATGCCGCATGATGCTTCGGATCGGTCACAACCTTCTGTAAGCAAAGAGATCACAATTACAGCACTTCCAGAACCTTAGTGTCGCTGTTCATTTCCTATTAAACATGATAAATATGACAGATAACACTAAAGATATATATAATCTGTGTGTGTGTGTGTGTGTGTGTGTGAGAGTACTGTAAAACTTTTATTTCCTTCTTGTACAACCAACCAATCACAGTCTTCAATAGACTCTATCTTACCAAGCAACAGGGCCAAGCCCCGCCTCCTCGCTCAGAGCTGCTCTCAGATTGGCTATGAAACTTTTAAGCAGGTGCTCTCTGTTTAGAACCTTTCAGAACACGGGTCCAGATCTAGGCACTGCAATGATCTGAAGAGAGAGTACCAGCAGAGAAACGCACCTGTGAAGTGCAGACTTTGTTGAAGCTGACGAAGACGGCGGTGTGGATGAAGCAGCAGAAGGGCAGATCGGAGCGGAAGGCGAGCGAGGACAGCGACAGCAGCAGCAGCTGCGGCAGAAAGCAGACGAGCGCCAGAACGCCACTCCAGCGGTGCTCCGCCGTCACGTACAGCAGGTAGAAGTACGGAGAGAAGTTGTGCCGGATGTCTCTGCGCGTCAGGTGATACAGATACGCCTCCTGGAGGAAAGCCCAGCCGTACCTTCAACAGACAGCTTACACTGCTCATTCTGGACTATTATCAGAACATTGTTCTCCAGGTGTCAGAATAACAGTGCAGTGATGCGAGGCAGCAGATCATAGCATGCTTTTAAACAGGAACTCAGCTGCTCTTAAGCTCGCGTTTGAATGACTTACATGCTGTAGAAGGTGAGGTTCAGACCCAAGAACAGCGCTCCAGAAACGGCTGTGAACCGAAGCAGATCCCCGCTGACGCACCGGAGCAGGTTCTGGACCGGTCCACGGCCGCGGGACGGCGCTCCGCACAGAGACAGCGCCACGGGCAGAGCGTAAGTGACCGGGTAGATCTTCATGTGGACGGCCAGACCGAACAACAGCGCTGCAGACGTGCGTCTCCGGGACTCCAGACACAGCAGCGTGGACAGAACCAGCACGGCCAGCAGAGACTCGGCGTTCCCGCGGGTGGACACCGCTACGGTCAGCGGGTTAAACAGCCACAGACCGCAGAGAAGCCTCGCCGAGCTACGAGCCGAGCCGCGCAGAATCAGCAGCCAGAACAGCAGTAGAGCCGACAGAAGATCACAGCCCACGAACAGCAGCTTCCCGCAGACAGAGCTCAGCAGAACCCCCGGAGCCAGAACCAGCGCCAGCAGAGGAGTGTAGCGGAACGTGGATCTGTCATAGGGACTGCGACCCTGCAGAGCACCACACACACACACACACACACACACACACACACACACACACAACTGAGCATCTCATACGAGTGTGTGTGAGAGTGTGTGTGTGTGTGTCTGTCTGTCAATCAGTGTGTGTGTGTGTGTGTGTGAGAGAGTGTGTGAGAGAGAGAGAGGGAGGTGCCACTAACACACTAACAAAATTAATAAAGTTTGATTTTCAACAATTTAAAGATAAATAAAATTAATGTTTTATGTCTTCATTTGAAAACCATTATTTCTGAGGAAAAACAAAACATTTCATAACCCTGTTTTAAGAATACATTTGAATAAAGCTGTTTTTATGCTTTCAAATAACTAGACATAACAAACATATGGTGAACACCCACTTATGAAAGTGCATAAGATAAGTCTTTAACAGTCTAGAATAGAGGAATAGAAATGATGCGTCTGTGTTTCAAACGAACACGCACTAGTGTACACTCCACTATTTGCACTGATAATTGTGTTGGATATACTCAGTTCTGTGTGCAGAGGCGCAGGAGGATCTCATGCAGTCTTGTTAAAACTGATATCGTTCAGGAGCCGGTATGGGACTCAAGGTATCGTATCGTATCATATCGTAGCCCTATAGAAGTACTGAATCTCTCTCTCTACTGTAGCGCAGCTGAATACAAAGACCGTTATTTCATGATTGTGATGATATATCAGGCTCCTTAACACAAACTCAGTTTCATAAACATTTACAAGACTCAATTTATTAACTGTAAAACATTCATATTCTCATCATCCGTATTGCTGCTGTGTGTACATACCTGGTACAACCCGTTTGCACATCCCTCTTGCACATCCCTGGTCATATGACTATTTATTACGTCCCAGTATACTGTTTTGCACATCTTATTTGTTTTGCACTTTTTATTCTATTGCACATTTTACTCTTTATTTCTCTTCTTTTTTTATTACCTATATTTATATGCTCTTGTGGTGTGTTACTTTTATTAAAAAAATTATTTTTTTTGTTGCACTGTCCACTGAGCGGACCTGACTTGATTTACATTTCACTTCTGATTATACCGTGTATAATTTAGTATGTGATGAATAAACAAACCTTGAACCTTGATATATGACCTCTGACTCTGAATAATGCAGTGCTGACACAGCGTTTACTACACTAGAATACATACTAGACTGAGATATATCTCCTGTAATAAACAAACGGAAAATATGATCAATTATTGGTTATTGTCCAGCAGTGTATTTGATTTCTCAGCCAATTAAAACCAAGGTAATAATTAATAAATAATAATAATCGTAATAAAACCTGTCAATTAGACCAAAGTTATTATATTTGATATACTTCTGAAATTATTAAGAATCACGATTTTTCAAATAGAGGTCATAATTCTGAACAGACGACTAAATCTAATCATTTATTGTGGATAATATTATTTTCATAACGATCCAGAAGTTAAGTGTGAAAAATACTGTGCTTCGTTACATCAAATATATATATATGAGCTGAAAATGCTAAAATTATAAGAAACAAAATCAACTTGTTTAAAAATTTACCAAAAAATATAACCTTTTTGCTCAAAACTTTGTTAATTTTATGCCATAATTGTTGTTATAATTGTGTACTCCCATAATTAAACGTGTTTAACCTCTTAATTATGATGTTCTGAGGCATGTTTTGATTGGCCATGTGTTATTATAGAGGATAGCAGAGCAGAGCACAAAGCATTGCAGGTCTTGCAGTCTCGACTAATGAGCTGATGATGATTAATGGAGCACGTGCAGTGTTGGGCTCCATGGATCATCTCCAGCTCATCAGACAGGTGTGTGTGTGTGTGTGTGTGTGTGTGTGTGTGTGTGTGTGTGTGTGTGTGTGTGAGAGAGAGAGAGAGTGTGTGAGAGAGAGAGAGAGAGAGAGAGAGAGAGAGAGAGAGTGTGCGTGTGTGTGTGTGTGAGAGAGAGAGAGAGAGAGTGTGTGCGTGTGTGAGAGAGAGAGAGAGTGTGTGTGTGTGTGTGTGTGTGTGTGTGTGTCACCTGTAGCATGAATCTGGACGCATCGGTGAACACGTGATAATCCACATCCGTGTACTTGAGCTGCAGATTCTGATCCTGATAAACACCGAAGCACAGCAGCGCTAGACGGAGGAGAAGCGCGGCGCTGAGCAGCACACACAGCTGAGCATCCATCGCACACACAACACACACAACACTCACTGAACCACGCAGCGCTTCCTGAAACCCGTACTTCCGTGTCCCGGGCCCATGTGACTAATGATCACAACAAACTGACCAATCCGAGAAGCCCTTGGAGCCACGAAACTCCGCCTCTTTTGGGCGACGTCAGTTTCCTTTCTAGAGACTTATGTCTGCGCCGTCACTTTTTCGTTAATTAATATAAGCAGCTGGTTTAGTAATTTTGCTATTGAAAACAAAACAAGAACCGAAGATATCGCATCTGTGAACTGATTTAAACGGTCCATCGAAAAGAATCGGCTTCATCAAAATGATTTTAATACAACATAATGTATTTTAAATGCTTTATTAATTCAATGTCACAAGAACAAGTGGTATTGTATATTAAATAATATTATTATTATTTATTTATTTATTATTTTTTTTATTTTATTTTTTTATTTTATTAAATAATATTATTTAATTCTTGTTTCAAGTGTACGTTACGCGTCATCTCCGCTGTGGCGTGATTACGTTTTTCCGGCCGAGCGTCAGGTGATTAATGGAGGAATAACAGCGAGCAACACATACAGTAAGGACGAACATATTCACTTATTATTATTGAAGAGCACATGAAATGCAACTGAATTTGTGCAAGACAATTAAATATGGTGCACATTTGATGTTGTTTACTTATTATTTACTTTAATAATGATCTTGTTCGCTGTGACGTCACGCTGATTTTTCTCCTCAGACTGTGTTTATGCTGTTATCTGTAATAGATCTGTCCCCAGAGATGAATTAATCTCTCAAACCCGCCTCCTGGGGTTTTGGATAAGC
>CM050436.1:24978789-24996289 GCA_027564155.1 Gymnocypris eckloni scoliostomus | reverse complement strand
GATGGTGAGGGTTGTGTGTTGTTGTTGTTTTCAGTGGATAATGTGTGCGAGGTGTTGACGCTGACCGTGGACGGTAAGAACGTGTCCACCGGAGAACTCACAGTCTTCCTGGACGGACTCTCGTTCGACCTGCAGCACGTGCACAACGGAAACCCAACCACTGCGAGCAGTAAGAGCACCTGCACGACCCTAATCTGACCTCTGACCTCTAGCTGTCTGCCATCTGTCTGTCTGTCTGTCTGTCTGCAGAACTCCATCAGAATGGAGATGCTTTTCATGAGAACCCAGACGAGAGTTCTGCAAGGACACAGAACAGGTGGGAATCTGCAGTGTTTCTATCATTAGGGCATTACATGTATGGTTGACTTAATTATGCACAGTTACTAACATGATTCTTCAGATCTGTGAACGGCTCAGATGGACTGGAGAATGAAGCTCCGCCCACCTCATCTGTCAACTGTGAGCTAGGCCCCTCCCTCCTCCTCAACGGAGACATAGACTCCTCCCCTTCACACCAAACGCCCAGTCCAAAGGCCACGCCCACTCTGCAGCCCACCGACAGTGACGCGATCAGCACCGCCGGTGAGAGATATAATATTTCAGAATAAACCAGATGGATGATTGTAATTGTATGCTGTGGCTGGTAAATGTTCCTCCGCTTGTCTGGGAGTGTTTGTTCTGATCTGATGTACAGCACACATGCAGGATGAGTCTGTCTGTCTCTGTCAGTGAACGGCGAGGCTTGTGAGATGTCGTCAGTGGGTGATAACGAGGACGCCGCTGCTGCTGATGTTTCCTGTAGTACTTCCTCTCCTGCTGCTGCCTCATCATCATCACCACCACCACCACCACCCTCCTCTTCCTCATCTGCAGCGGCCACCGCACAGACCCCTGCTGCCTCCAGCTCCAACCCTAACCCAACCCTAACCAGCTCCAGCCCGTCTGATGGAGGAAAACCACCACAGCAGCAGCAGCCGCCTCCAGCCGGGCCAGAACCACTGCCACCTGGGTCAGTCTCTCTCTCTCGTTCGCACACACACACACACACACATATACTCTCTCTCTCTCTCTCGCCACACACACATATATATATATATATATATATATATATATATATATATATATCTCTCTCTCTCTCTTGTGTACTCATGCTTACACACACACGAAGCAGCTACCAATGCGATACCATACGATTCAACACAATGCGATTTGATGCAATATGGGTTCATTAAAAGTTCAAATTAGTTAAAATATGATCGCTTTTATTTCTCTGTTCAGACAGAGAGCAAATTAACTTAAATGTCCTCTAACTTCTAACGCCTCAAGACTTGTTTCATGAAACTAGTTTACCAAATAATCCAGGCTCATTTCAGTTAGTCTGACTCTAGGGATGTAACGATTAACAATCTTCCCATCCATAATACACACACTCATATACACAATCACACACACACTCACACACATGTCTGTTACGCTGTAATCTGAGTGCGTGTGTTTTCTCAGGTGGGAGCTGAGGAAGGATCCTCATGGCAGAACGTACTACGTCGATCACAACTCAAAAACAACAACCTGGGAGCGACCTCAGCCCTTACCGACGGGGTAAGATACACACACGGAGACTCACTCACTCACACGCATGCACACCCAATGTAATGTTAGCGGTGCTGTAGATGTGACCGACTCTCTCTCTGACTGTAGCTGGGAGCGCAGGGTGGATAACCGTGGCAGGATTTATTACGTGGATCATAACACGCGCACCACCACGTGGCAGCGGCCCACGATGGAGTCTGTGAGGAACTTTGAGCAATGGCAGTCGCAGCGCAATCAGCTGCAGGGGGCCATGCACCAGTTCAACCAGAGATACCTCTACTCGGTACAGGACTAACTCATTTACTCAGAGATGCTGTCAGGCTTCAGCCGGCGCTCTGCTCACGCTCTGTCTCTGTCTCCAGGCCTCCATGATGTCTGCTGAGAACGATCCTCTGGGGCCGCTGCCGCCGGGTTGGGGTAAGTTAGGGTTACACGTGTGTGTGTGTGTGTGTGTGTGTGTGTGTGTGTGTGTGTGTGACTGAATGTGTTGTGTTCTCAGAACGCCGCGTCGACACCAACGATCGCGTCTACTTCGTCAATCACAGCACAAAGACAACGCAGTGGGAAGATCCACGAACGCAAGGGTGAGTGAAGCCCCTCCAGTGACCGCTGTGACCTTCAGATCTCACTCTCCTCACGTTTGTGTGTCTGCGTGTCTGTGTGTGCGTGTCTGTGCGTGTGTGTCTCTCTCTCTTTCTCTGTGTGTGTGTGTGTCTCTCTTGTGTGTGTTTGTCTCTCTCTCTCTCTGTGGGGGTGGTGCTGTGTCTTGTGTCACTGTGTGTGCGCTTGTGCATGTCTCTCTCTCTCTTTCTTTCTCTGTGTGTGTGCGTGTCTCTCTTGTGTGTGTCTCTCTCTCTCTCTCTGTGTGTGTGTGTGCGTGTCTCTCTTGTGTGTGTGTCTCTCTCTCTCTCTCTGTGTGTGTGTGTGAGGGTGGTGCTGTGTGTCTTGTGTCACTGTGTGTGTGTCTCTCTCTCTGTCTGTGTGTGTGCGCTTGCACGTGTCTCTGTGTGTGTGTGTGTGTGTGTGGGTGGTGGTCTGTCTGTCCCTGTGTGTGTGTGTCTCTGTGTGCTTGCGCGTCTCACTCACTCACTCACTCACTCACTGTGTGTGTTTATCAGGCTGCAGAATGAAGACCCGCTCCCCGAGGGCTGGGAGATTCGTTACACTCGTGAGGGGGTGCGCTACTTTGTGGATCATAACACACGCACCACGACCTTCAGTGACCCGCGGACGGGCAAATCTGCCGTGTGAGTCCATCAGTCTCATGTGCATTTGAGCATTTCAAATACACGGATGGAAATGTATTGGCCTTATAGGCATTGTGTTCCTCTAGTGAATGTGTGTATGTTTAACCGCTCTGTGTGTGTGTGTGTTGCACAGCACTAAAGGTCCACAGATCGCGTACGAGCGGAGCTTCCGGTGGAAACTGGCGCATTTCCGTTATTTGTGTCAGGTAACGCTCACTCAGCACGCGTAAAACTCTGTGTGTGAGTGAGGGAGTCTGTGTGAGGCAGTCTGTGTGTGTGTGTGTGTGATATTCAAACACGTTGTCTGTGTGTCTGCAGTCCAACGCTCTGGCCAGTCATGTGAAGATCACCGTGTCCCGACAGACGCTGTTTGAAGACTCGTTCCAGCAGGTCTGAGAAACACACAGCAGAAGCTCAGTCTGTTTCTGAATGTCTCATTTACTGGCTCTGATTTTCTCTTTACTGTAGATCATGAACTTTAAACCGTATGACCTGAGGAGACGTCTGTACATTATCTTCAGAGGAGAGGAGGGACTGGACTACGGAGGCCTTGCTCGGTACGACACGCACCAAATCTACACCAGCCGCACACTATACACACATTCTCTCGCTCGCACTCTCTCTCTCACACACACACGCTCGCTCTCTCTCTCACTCTCTCTCTCACACACATATACATACTGATTGTGTGAGACTGATTCTCTATTTACATGAGAGACAGAGGATAATTTTTGCTAGTGGCTTTGTCTCTTTTCACATCCCATATGAGATGCAGTGAAGTGTGTGTTTGTGCGCGCAGGGAATGGTTCTTCCTCCTGTCTCACGAGGTGCTGAACCCCATGTACTGTCTGTTTGAATACGCTGGCAAGAGCAACTACTGTCTGCAGATCAACCCAGCATCCACCATCAACCCCGATCACCTGTCCTACTTCTGCTTCATCGGACGCTTCATCGCCATGGTAACACACACTCACACACGCGGTCTCATTCTCTCACACACACTCACACACGCGGTCTCATTCTCTCACACACACACACACACACACACACACTCACACACGCGGTCTCACTCTCTCACTCACACATGCTCACACACTCACTCACTACACCACACACGCAGTCTCACACTCACACACACACACACACTACCTCACACGCAGTCTCACTCTCACACAGACACGCAGTCTCACTCTTTCTCACACACACACACAGTCTCACACGCAGTCACACACACACTATCACACGCAGTCTCACTCACACACACACACACGCATGCAGTCTCACTCTCTCTCACACGCACACACACACACAGTCTCACACGCAGTCATACGCACTCTCGCACTCACACACGCAGACTCACTCACTCACACACACACACACACACAGTCTCACACTCACACACAGTCACACACACACTATCACATGCAGTCTCACTCACACACACACACACACGCACGCAGTCTCTCTCTCTCACGCGCACACACACACACACAGTCTTACTCTCTCACTCACACACACATACACGCAGACTCACTCACACACTCACACGAAGTCTCACTCTCACACACACACACACTCACACGCAGTCACTCACACACATCAGCAGAGCTGTAGTCTGCAGGCCAGACTAATTTTTGTGTTTGCAGGCTGTGTTTCACGGGAAGTTCATCGACACCGGTTTCTCGTTGCCCTTCTACAAGCGCATGCTCAATAAGAAGCTGATCTTGAAGGATCTGGAGTCAATAGATCCCGAGTTCTACAACTCTCTCATCTGGATCAGGTGCGTATAAACCGTCCTGAACTTTTGAGAGGTGAAAGACGGCTAACAAGCGCATCGTAGCGCTAGACTTCCCCTCCTCAGTCTTCACAACTCCATGACCTCGATGATGAGGTCAGAGGTCACAGTGAAGACCGATTGCCGCTCGTGTGATTCTTCCACAGAGACAACGACATCGAGGAGTGCGGCTTGGAGATGTACTTCACCGTGGACATGGAGATCCTGGGCAAGATCACGTCCCATGACCTGAAAGACGACGGAGCAGATCTCCTGGTGACGGAGGAGAATAAAGAGGAGTATATTGGGTAAGAGCTGCGTGAGCCGCTGTTTGTGTAGTGTTTCTGTGACTGACGCTGTCTCCTGTCCCGCAGGCTGATGGCCGAGTGGAGGTTTTCTCGTGGCGTGGAGAGTCAGACCAAAGCGTTCCTGGATGGCTTTAACGAGGTGGTGCCGCTGCAGTGGCTGCAGTACTTTGATGAGAAGGAGCTGGAGGTGCGTCAGCGGTTAGTTTGAGCCGTCTGACCTGTCTGAAGCTCTCGGTGACGGACGCTTCTGTGTTTCAGGTGATGTTGTGTGGCATGCAGGAGGTGGATCTGCAGGACTGGCAGAGGAACACCGTCTATCGTCACTACACACGCAACAGCAAACAGATCATCTGGTTCTGGCAGGTGTGAAACGGACGTCACTATTGTCTCGTATGAAAGCACCACGGCTCTTCTCATTGCTTTCTTGGCTTTCAAAACGTGTAACATTGTCCAGTTGTTATCGGATTGATATTGCTCCGTTTTGTACTTGAAGATTGTTAGCCAAAAGCAGACATGTTTACAATAAATGTTCCTGTGTTTGGCAACACAAATTAACTAAAAGAAATACTAATTAAAATGATTATATGTGGTGTTGAAGCGTATGAGTCTGAATCTGTTCTGATGTGTCTGTGTGCAGCTGGTGAAGGAGGTGGATAACGAGGTGCGTCTGCGTCTGATGCAGTTTGTGACGGGCACCTGCAGGCTTCCGCTGGGGGGCTTTGCTGAGCTCATGGGTGAGGCTTCAAACACACCGGGATTCTGCCCGATATACGATATATTTAGAATCATTTTGACCGATAACCAATATATTTCCTTTTGTTTGGAAATAACACTGTCTCTTCTGTGCAGAAATTATAAGCAAATATTTTTTAATTTTTATTAGTTTTTAACAAGAACTTATTTTTTATTTAATTCTAACAAATTAAATAAAAAATAAGTAATTTTATAATGACTACATTGAAGATTAGAAAATAACTATGTATAAATCCCTGCACCCCACCACCCCCACTAGAATGATGCAGTGGTAACCTTAACATAAATGGTCTAAGCTAAATAATTCTGAAAAATATATAGAGCTAATAATTTGCTTAAAAATTATAACATATTACACATGAATGAATAAATCGTATATATAAAATTATTAAAGTGTCATGTTTATAATTTGTTTGTTCATGTAAGCTACAGCTTCTGACCTTTAAATCAAAACATACTCATGATTTTTATGACATCAATTATGGCTTTATTTAATCAGAAACAGTCTAAATATTATTTGTGTACTTTGCTTTCATTTTATTAGAAGTAGACCAACAGCGCCCCTATAGATTAAAACTCGTTACCAAGCAGTCGTTATGACTATTAGGCTATTACTGATTACTCTCACACACCGAACACATTCAGATTAAACACAGCGATCCATAACTCAATATAATCATCATTCAGACCAAACTGTGCTTCAAGAACGAGCCACACTGCTGATCGAGTCACACCTGAGCACATGTGAGAATTTTCCTCTTATCGCTGACACATATCGGCATAACTTTTCATATCGGCCGATATTGACATTTTAAAGCATTATCGGCCATATCTGTGACATCCAGTGATCCCAGAAACCCTCTCAGATCCGTCACCATGTGACACAGACGCGCTTGAACCCTTTTCTTCTGTCTCTTCCTCCTCCAGGGAGCAACGGGCCGCAGAAGTTCTGCATCGAGAAGGTGGGCAAAGAGACCTGGCTGCCCCGGAGTCACACCTGGTGAGTTTCAGGATCAAGCTAGTCGACGCAGGCTGACGCTGGTCACGTCTCACTCGGTTTTATCTGTCCGCAGCTTTAACCGGCTGGATCTGCCCCCCTACAAAAGCTTCGAGCAGCTGAAGGAAAAGCTGCTCTTTGCTATCGAGGAGACACAAGGCTTCGGTCAAGAGTGACGAAACGGCGTTCCCCTTTATAGTCAAACTTGCACAGATGATTACCAATGTAAATAAGCTATTTTGTCATGTTAAACCAAATCTTTATCTTAAAGCCTCATTTAGAGATGTTCATAACATGATTCCCATGAATATATATGCAAGCGTTTGAGCTTTTCTGATATTTTCGATGCTGATATCTATATACCACGCTTTGTTTTATTAATTTGGCAGGTTTTTAAAATGAGCAACAACCACAACATTAGAGAGGATTTTATAGTAGAACTTAAAACGTACGGCTCTAGTTTTATAGAGCTTTTACAGAATGATTGTAGAGTTTGATCAGGTGCCTGGGTTTTCTTTATTCGTTGTGTTGTTGGACATTAAGTTGCTTGCATGGCTGCCTGCAGAGTGAGAGATGTAGACCGACAGACATATCATTCATCACGACTGGCTCTCGACACTTTAGACTCGATCAGTATTCGTCCGGCGGCAGCAGCTGAAATACTTCATTTCTGTGGCCTTTGACCGTCAGGGGTCCATGCAAATCTTTCATATTAAAATGTATGAGTTCAAACAAACTCTGTCTCGTGTGCTTTTGTAGATTCTTTAATTGCATCTCAACACAGAAATCTGAGCCCGGCATTAATATATTCCAGTTTGTTTGAATTGATTTCATTTGCACAAAATATAGACATTGTTAAATTAAGTTTTGTTAGTTTAATTGCTTTCAAAACATTTTAAATCAGATTCATAATTTCATTCTAGCACATTGGTTTCAGTGTCTTCTAGATGGATGGACGAAAACAGGTAAACTGAAGTATTCCAGAGGCACACAATGTGTTGATTAGTTTAAAATAGCTTGATTTAAAATCCTCATTTTTATACGATAAACAGGTCAGCCGTGTTGAAGCTTCACCCAATGACCTTTGACCTGCGGTCAGTCCAGGGTCTCTGTTTGCTGGTCAGCGAGTCGTATCTGTGGACTCGTCCCGTCAAGGTCTGAGACTCTAGCAAACATTTAAGAGTGCTTCACCAGCACTAGTCAATCATTACGTATGGATTTCATCCTTTCGTTCAGCCTCAGATAATGGCAGACACTAGGAGAGTCTAAAATAGAGAATAGCAAATCACACACAAATCAATGGTATGTCATTACAAAAATCAATTAAGGCATCTCGGGTTAGATCGGGTCTGATTTATCTGCCACTCGTCATCCGTTGAGCTTCTTCAGCAGCTCCAGCGATTCCTTATGAACCTGCATTGAGCCAAACGTGAACATTACGCCTCTGCAGACGATATAACAGATGAATCTGAGACCAAACTGTTTGTGAACCTGTTTGTCTTCTTCTGTGACTGCAGGGTAATCTCGAGCTTTAGTGAGCCACAGCGCCGCCCGCTCTGCGTCTCTCAGCATCACGTACGTCTTTCCCAGCATCAGCAGGTTCTTACTGTAGAAATTTGGATCAACTAAATCCAGATAGTCAAATGTTAGTCATGTGTCAAATGAATAAAAATAAATTACGGTGCTTGTGTTCATACGGGACCTTCTTCAGCTTTCAGGAAAAATGCCAAAGCCTGAGGGAGACAATAGTTATATTACTGGCACCGCTTCAGTGCTAATGTAAGCGTCTACATCAGCGGTTCCTTCCCAGCCGTGTTCCTGGAGCACTTTCTGCATCTCATTTGACAACTACTAATGAGCCCAGGATCTCAGGTGTGTTTGATTAAGAAGACATGCAAAGTGTTCAGTGTTGCCAATTTAGCAATTTTCTAGCTAGATTTTGTGACTTTTTTAAAAGGTTTAGGGACAAATATAGCAAGGTCTTATCCGAGTTCTCATCTTGCCCACTGATCTATATTCATCTTTATATAGATCAGTTAATTTGACATTATGATGTCATCTAGTGATATTTAGTTACTTTCAATTAACAGTGTTGGGGCTCCAGGAATGAGGTTGGGAACCACTGGTCTACATAATATAATTATTAATATCATTGACCTCTTCATAAGTGGCTGTTGGAGGCGACGCAAAAACAACTGCAGCAACTTTCCGCTGGTACCAGGGTAATTCAGCGAACGCAAAACACCTGCAAACAGAACAATCATCACATTACCGAACGTTTCAGAGGAACCTCGTCCAATATGGCCAGTTATGTGCAAATTTATCTGTGTTTATAGCAGAATACAAACTCACCAATAACCAAGAATATGGATGGACGTTGCATCTTTTGGATTGAGTTCAATTGCTCGCTGTAGATATGAGCGATAAGATGTTTTATTAATTCAGTGGTGAATGTGACCTAACTAGAGTGGTCATTTAATTCACCCCAATTAACATCTTACCTCTAAGTGGTTTCTAATTATGTAGGAATTTCCTATTTTCACTTTGATCCCTTCATAATCACCAACGTCACTGAGGCAGATAGCGAACCACTGCAGATGACAGGATGATAAAACACCTAATACTCGCTCCAATGCAGCAATACTCATTTACAGACAGATACGATCACCTACTTTGTGTGCTGCGAAGGAAGCCTGGTTTTTCTCCAGAGATCTCTCAGCGTAGTCAAAGGCCTCGTATGTGAGTCTCTTCTTCTGGTCGGCGCTGATGCTGGACAGTAACGCTAGATCCCGGGACGCTCGGGCCAAACGCCACAGAAACTCTGCATCATCACTGGGAACAAGTGCAAATGGAGAAGTACCTTCACTGTTCATCCTCTACGAAAATAAAGACATCTAACACACTGCTGATGTGTTCTAGCTGAGAATAAGCAGAAGCGGTCCTCGGTCATCCAAACGGAGAAATTAAACTCAAAACTGATGAGAACTGACACTTACAGAGATTTCACATTTACCTACAGCTTCAGGTGAGTTTGACCTGTCTTTATACCAGATAGTTGTGTTTTTCAGTTAGTTTTACCCATCTAAACACTTTCTTGGGTTAGTTTTACCCGTCTAAACACGTTCTCAGGTTAGTTTTACCCGTTTAAACACATTCTTGGGTTAGTTTTACCCGTCTAAACGCTTTCTCGGGTTAGTTTTACCCGTCTAAACGCTTTCTCGGGTTAGTTTTACCCGTCTAAACGCGTTCTCCGGTTAGTTTTACCCGTTTAAACACATTCTTGGGTTAGTTTTACCCGTCTAAACGCTTTCTCGGGTTAGTTTTACCCGTCTAAACGCTTTCTCGGGTTAGTTTTACCCGTCTAAACGCTTTCTCGGGTTAGTTTTACCCGTCTAAACGCTTTCTCGGGTTAGTTTTACCCGTCTAAATGCTTTCTCGGGTTAGTTTTACCCGTCTAAACGCTTTCTCGGGTTAGTTTTACCCGTCTAAACGCTTTCTCGGGTTAGTTTTACCCGTCTACACGCTTTCTCGGGTTGGTTTTACCCGTCTACACACTTTCTCAGGTTAGTTTTACCTGTCTTTGTGGCGCTCGAGTAGCTGGTGGAGTTTATGTGTCTCTCCGCAGCTGTACAGATAATCTGCTTGTTCTAAAATTTCTGCAGCTGGACAAAAGATGCAGTTCAATAAACCAGCAACTAACTGTGTGTTCACACCGGAGGCGGCGAGAGCGTTAAAGTGGCCGGAAGTCATTCATTTTCAATGAGAGCTGGCGGCGAGCTCCGGCGAGCGGCACGGCGTGTTTTGGATAATGAGAGCGTCGAGGAGAGTTGAAATCAGGTCAACTTTATGGTAATGAGCTACGGCGCGGTTGGGCGGCAACCAATCAGAATGTATTAGTCCTCTGCTTGAAAGGAATCCAGAGAACGCAGCCCGTAAACTTTGGTTCTGACCACATTAGTTCCCAACCAAAATGGAGAAGTTAATAATTGCTGTGGTGGGTTTCCCGGTCATATATGACGTGTCCCTATTTGCGTACAGGGAAATAAATAAAAAATGCGCGCAACACTATTTATAGGGGACATTTTCCCGCTAGAATGTTTGTTTTTCAGCGGGAATTCAATTAATTTGCTCAAAACAATACTGAGGCTAGTAAATGTCTCCTATAATGTTGAAAATAGACTAGCACTTAACCATGAACACAAATTTAAAATATTTAATGAGGCTAACTTATACCCTACTTGTGGTCAGTCTGCAGAAGATCAACAAGCTTGTTTGCTTTGCAGCCCCTTTAAATACAAGACAAGCATATGATCTACGTCACAGCGGCAGAGCTTCCACAAATCTTTCTACAGCGTTGCTGGCAGGGCGACCAGGGCGACTTTTGACGCTCTCGCCGCGTCCGGTGTGAACGCACAGTAAGACTTCATTTAAAGCTCAATGTTGAAAAAACAAGAAACCGTACCTGAGTCCAGCGCTCGAACCGAAGATAAATGAGTGACTGTGTCATAGATCAGGAATGACAGAGGAGTCACAGCCACGAGAAACTTAGCTTTTCTGTTCTGACAATCACAAAACACTGCTCACAAATACAGAAATCACAATAATATAAGTGACTGACACAGGGGCGTAGCCAGCGGACGGGCCTAGCGGGCACAGGCCCGCCCACTTTATGCATAGGCCCACCCAGTTATAAAAATGTTTTTTAATTAAATTATTGCTATTTCATTGCATTATAATTACAAACATTAATTCACTGTACCATCTCAAATCTTATAATAATAAAATGTGATTTTTGGTCGGAAATGCTTGGTGAATTTGATTGACATCCGTGTGTTAGGCGGTTAGCGGTTATCTTCCTGAGCCATTTCGTGCGTGTGAGTTTGTGTTTTCACGCATTGTATTTTGCAGTTGTGTGTTTAGCAGCGATGTCTAAACAAAGTTCTATTCAAAAATATTTTAAAAACCTCGTGTTGACCGGAGAGGACTCATCCACCAGTCTGCCGTTAAGGACAACTGATAATGCTAACATTACGTCAGCTAACGTTAGTTCAGACGAGGCTGATGCAACGGATCTACTTTTAGATTCAGAACCATTAGTTAGTACGCAGTGTTCAGCCGACAACAATTCAAATGTTGCTGGTCCTTTACTGGAGTGTCACCAATCAACTCAGCAGCCCATTCCGCCACAGGATTATGGCCCAATGGAGGTAACGTTAGGATCTGCATCTGGAAATGACCGCGCAAGTGGTTCACTGTCACAAGGCCCACCTTCAGGCCTGTCTGAAATAAACGAAAAGGCAACCCAACCACATCTAAAAAAATTCCCGGACAGAGTAATATCTGGCAAGACACGGAGTTTCTCAAGCAGATGGTATGATGAATTTAAGTGGATAGAATACAACCGCTCCAGGGATGCAATATTTTGCAAGGCGTGCCGACACTTTCCTGGTAGCCAAACTGAGTACTCCTTCGTGAGAAATGGATTTCAGGACTGGAAACACCTTCGACAAGCATGTCTCCGTCATGCTAGTGGAAAAACGCACACAGTTGCGCTCGGTAAATTAGATGCGAGAGAAAGTCACATGTCAAACAGCCGGTTTTGAATCAATTGCATGGGGATGCTTTTGTACAAAGAAATAAAGAACATTTAAAAGTTGTGCTCGACATAGTAATGCTGTGTGCAAAACAAGATATTGCTCTCAGAGGACACAGAGAAAGTAGCGCGCCTTAATAAAGGGAACTTTCTAGAAATGTTTAAATTGTTGTCCAGATATGACCCAGCCATTGAGGCAAGGCTTAAAGAGCTTCCGCAATTCAACACTCATGAGCCCTGGCGTGCAGAATGAACTTCTCGGATGTGCAGTAACAGTGCTACTCCAGAAAATAAGGCAAGAACTACACGTTCCAAATACGTATTATGCCATTCTGGCAGATGAGTACAAAGATGTGTCCAAGCAAGAACTGGTAGCTGTGTGCGTGCGCTACTTTCATGCAGGAGTTATTAAGGAAAGGGCGATTGGATTCATGAACACATCGGACCTGACTGCTGCTGGAATATCAGAAAAATACTACAGTTATTGGAGCCATTAGAACTCGACCGCTTCTATGTGTTGGTATGTGTTTTGACGGGCAGCTGTGATGTCAGGGAACCACGGAGGTGTCCATGTAATCTTAAACGAACATTTCCCAACGCCATTTATGTTCATTGCTGCTCTCACAGACTAAATCTGGTTTTGTCCACGGTGGCCTCAGCATCTGGACACATAAGCACATTTTTGAAACTTTAAACTCTTTGCGTACATTCACTAATGGAGCTCAGAGACATGCTATCTTCCTAGAAATTCAGAAAGAGATGCACCCACATCGACAAACTTTGGAGCTCGGCGACCCTCAGACACCGCTGGAGCTCCAGAGCAAGTTCTGTAAGTAAAGTGCTACAACTGCTAGATGTAATTCTGGAAATGCTAGCCCAGTGTTCAGAGAAAAAGATGAGACCAAATTTGAAGCAGATTCTCTGTTGCATCAGGTTCAAACAAAGAAGTTTCTGTTTTGCTGGTGACGTTTGGAAAGCTTTTTGAAACTACCGAATTTGCAACCAGAGGTTTGCAGAGCTCCACACTCTCCGTCACAGACACAATCAGTCTAATTGAAAATCTCAAACTGAACTTGGTCAAATTCAGAGACAATTCGAGGAGATTTTGAGAAAGTCATGAAGTTATCTGAAGAACTAATGACCAAATATGACATTTCGAGTGGATGTCTCATCATCGCGAAGCGAAGTTGCCCAGTAAGTTTTCTGATTCTGTAATCACTAGCACACTGGGAAGACTGCGAGTGTTAAAAGTGACATGGATCTCAGACAGATCTGGAACATTGTTTTGGATGCACAGATTTCAGAGATGAACAACAGATTCCAAGAGAACACATACAGCATCATGAAAACATCAGCTACCTGCCTGCCAGGATCCACGTTATTTGGCAGACGAGAACTGCTGGAACCAACATGCAGGCTCTATGGACTTGCTGTTGAAGATGCAGAATTCACAGTCTTTATTCAACATTTCAATCGGAAAATGCAAACAGAAAAACAGAGATACTCTACGCTTGTAGAAGTGCTAGACAGCTGCCCCATGGAGATTTTTTCTAACATAAATGCATTGTTGAGAGTCATGGTGACTTTACCAATGACTACATGCACTGTTGAGAGACTTTTTTCCACTGCGCATCGAATAAAGACACGCTTAAGGTCGTCGATGTCCACGCGCAGGCACAACAACCTGTCGCTATTATCCATGGAACGTGAACTTGCAGACTCTTTGGACAATGAGGAAATAATTGCACTTTTCAATTCAAAACCCAGGCATCTCCGGCTTGTTTTGTAATTTTATGCCGGCCTGCCCAACTTTTAAGAACAGATACGCGTGTTGCTATGCCCGCTGTGGCAAATCAGATTTGTATTTTAATGTGTATTTGGATTGCGGACTTTGGACTGGAGGTTGGAAGGAGTGGTACTGTAGATGTCCAAGGTACTATATTGTATGATTTAACTGTATAGATGCACCAAAAATATATAGGAAATAAATAAGCCAAAATAAATAAATTAATCTAAATAAAATAAATATGGATTCTTAAATCTATCTCAGTAGCATATGTTTTTAAAATGCATGATTAATACGTTTTGACAACATGTTTTTACATTAACTCATAAAAATATGTTAAGCAAATTTAAACGTTTTAGTTAAACAAGATTCAACTTCAACTCAACTTCAAATTTTAAGTGTACAATACTTAAAATTTAAGGAACAGTTTTTTTTAGCCTTACGCTGTTTTGTATTTCGTTTTGGTGCTCTAATACGGAGTGTAGGATTAATAAAATTAAATTCAAAGAGTTTCGACTGCAAGATGTCAATAAAACAATTTATAACATGTCTAACAGGAATATGTTTACATCTCATAGTTCGCCAAAGTCAAATATATATTTTTACTTAGTTTACCTGTTATGTATTCGTTATTGAATATCTTTGGATAAATCTTGAAAACGAATTATAACAGCCATCGTTTAAATGGAAATATTTTACCAACAAATAGGAGTAGAACATAATTCTATTATTAAAAACTTGATATAAAATTGCCTTATGTGATTAATTTTTTGTTACGTTTTATTTTAGTGTAAATTATTTATTTTGTTTAAATGTATTTATTTAATTAACTACTTTATTAAATAAGTGCTATTTTTGTCTTTCCAAAATATTAAAAAAGTTGATAGGATAAAAAATTGTTAAATCTTTCATTTTAGCTTTGATTCTTAAATAAAGTAATTGATTAAATAAGTGTTATTTTCGTTAGTTTGTTTTTCATTTTTTAGAAAATAATTACTAAAAACATGATATAAAAACTGTTTTACGGTGATTTTTTTTTTTTGTTAAGCATTTTATTTGACTTAATTATTATAAACATTTTCTTAACTAATCGATTAAATAAGTGGAATTCAATTTTTCCAAAATGTTTAAGGTGTTTAGGTAAAAAGCATGCAATGGAGTCTAATATGAATGCAATGCTTGTTTGTGTTTGTGACGGAGACGTGGCATTTGTTGAGAGTTTGTTGTTGTACTGTGCGTGTGTGCTACTGCAGTTTATAATAAAACACAATTTCTTTTTTTTATAAATAAAAAGACTTAAGTAATCTTAATATTGAGTCCGTTAGTTTGCTTTTGGCTATAAGAAATGTATGCTATAGGATCCTACGTGAAAGTGCCCGCTCACTTTTGCCTAGGCCCGGCCAAAAATTAAATTCAGCCTACGCCACTGGACTGACATGTGTTTGCTCCTTCACCCATAGTCTCGTTCTCTCTCTCTCTCTCTCTCTCTCTCTCTCTCTCTCTCTCTCTCTCTCTCTCTCTCTCTCTCTCTCTCTCTCTCTCTCACACACACCACTGATCTACGTAATTCTCTATTATATTGCAGTGACACACACGCTCTTTAATCTGGTCATGTTCTGCATATGATCATTCTCATAATAATTCTGCCAGAGTTGGATCTTACTGCAGTTCTGATTCGATCGGTCCAAATGCGCTCATTCATCCTCCTGATCTTCACATTTCTGCTCACAAACCGCTTTAAAGCTCCGAGCAAACCCGCGGACGCCATCAGATCAGTCGGACTCTGAGCATGAAGAGCTTGAGAGTTCCGGTTATGTTCTGCGCTGCTAATGAGGCTAATGTGTGTTTCCTCCTGGGCTGTTCTCTCCAGCAGGCGGCGCTCTCTCGAGACTCACGCACCCGTCCCACGTGACGCTGCTGAATGAAATAAGTGACATCGTTCAAGAGACACGCGTCAATCTGTTGTTGTTTGTAACCACGGCAACCAGAGGCCGCTGATAGTGTCACTTTGTTACTTCACTCCCAGGCTCCTCAGATTTCAGTGTAGTAATACATGTGTGTGAATGTGACATAAGATGAATTTAAGTGTTTACTGTGTCATTTTACATCCTTCGAAATGTTTCAGTTCAATAATTATGTACACATTGTATTTTAAGCAATTAATTGATTAATACATGTGTGGTTCAGTAGATAATTTAGTTAAATAAAACTAGTTTCTTATCTTGAAGCTTTCTTTAACACATTTTGATTTATACCTCTCCAAAAGAATTGTTTAGTCTGGGACAATCACGCTGAAATCCTTCTGCTGCATCTTAAACGATTAAAATATGATATTTATAATGGTCTTGCTGTGCAGGGAAGCATCTGGAGAGACGTGTCCGAGTCCAGTGAATTAATAACTGATCATAATGTGCTCTTGTGCTTTGAAAGGAGTTTGTGAGTCTGTGTGTCCGCAGATGAAGAAACCAGCAACAATGCTAAAAATCAGGTACACGGTCTGTGTCATGATCTCCTCTGGGATAGGTGTGTGTGTGTGTGTGTGTGTGTGAGAGAGAGAGAGAGAGAGAGTGTGTGTGTGTGTGTGTGTGTGTGTGAGACTGTGTGTGAGACGCTGTGTGTGTGTGAGAAAGAGGGAGTGTGTGTGTGTGTGTGTTCACGAGGGTGTGTGTGAGTGTGTTCACGAGGGTGTGTGTGTGTGTGTGTGTTCACGAGGGTGTGTGTGAGTGTGTTCACGAGGGTGTGTGTGGGTGTGTTCACGAGGGTGTGTGTGGGTGTGTTCACGAGGGTGTGCGTGTGTTCACAAGGGTGTGTGTGTGTGTTCACGAGGGTGTGTGTGTGTGTTCACGAGGGTGTGTGTGTGTGTGTGTTCTGTTCACGCAGTACTGTTTCTAGGCATAGGCGAGCTAGGCGGTGGCCTAGGGCGCCACCAGCTGAAGGGGCGCCAATGAGCGCACGTACTGGCACTACATTGTAGCAGGGTTGTGATAAAGCGTGGCACGGTCACCCTGAAATATGACTGCTGCCCACTGGATCCCCAACATCATTCAGCATTTCGACACCTCCGTAAGGATGCATTAAACTCGACAAAGCGGTTTAATAAAGGATGTATTGATCTCGTGAATTAGCTAATTTTACTTTACCAATATTTTTCTAATTGGCTTTTAAAGTGTATATGAGAATATTACACAACACGCTGATTGTCAGAGCGTTGTCAATCTGACGATGCCTGTATGCCATTGGATCAGAGCGCTGTCAATGCTGCTTGATTGTTGTATGCTTGCATTTGCAGCGCTCATCAATGCCATTAGATCAATTGGCTGTCAGTGCTTTGGCAAGCTAACGCTTTTTTTGCCATGGAATAAAGCTAAGTTCAAAGGCCAATTTAAAATATTGGTCCAGTAAATAAAGTGCACAAAATCAGTATTTTGTTTAGGCAGTATTTGTGTGAATCA
>CM050436.1:24973789-24976289 GCA_027564155.1 Gymnocypris eckloni scoliostomus | reverse complement strand
ATTACAATATTAATTTATTTAAATGTGATTTACCACAAACAGTTGATTTCTTAAATGCACTTTATTCTTTAAATTTTTTTCCTCTGATTACTAAACCGTCTAGAATCACCTCCTCATCTGCTACTCTCATTGACAATATTTTGTTTAATTCTTACAATTTTGAGGTCACTTCAGGCCTCCTGATGTGTGATGTCTCTGACCACCTTCCTGTTTTCCAGTTTATCCAATCCCGCCAACTAATGTCTAGCTATCCTAAGAATGGGCCAAATAAATGTCGTAAATTCTCTAGAAATAACATTGATCATTTTAAGTCTGCCATTGGCAATATCATATGGGATGAGGTACTTGTGTCACAAGACGTTAATAGTGCATACAGTTTATTCTTAAAATATTTTAAAAAGGCCTTAGATTTATCATTTCGTTGTGAGCACAAAATCTAGAAATAAATACTCTAAGGGAAGCCGTGGATATCTGATGAACTAAAAAAGCTTTCTCGGAAAAAAAAAAAACTTTATAGGAGGTCTATTCTCAACCCTTCTTCAATTAATGCTGAAACTTATAAGAAATGTAAAAATCAATTCACATCTTTAGTAAGAAAAGCAAAGAAAGCATATTATTCAAATAAATTTGCACAGGCTTCTAAAAACATTAAGACAACATGGCACCTCATTAATCACTTATTGAACCATACTAAATCCCCATTTACTGCCCCTGTAGTAATGAACAGTGAGAAGGGGGTTCTCTCCAACCCTGTTGATATTGCTAATGGCTTTAATGATTTTTTTGTATCGGTTGGTTTTGAACTAGCATCTAACATTAATGGTTTGGATATACATCCATGTTCTTTAATCAACGGTCAATATCCTCCATTCTATAATTTTGACCCACCAACTGTTCAAGAGGTTCGTAATATTATTTTTTCACTTAAAAATGCAGCCCATGGTCATGATGGCATTAAAAGTGTTCTTATTAAAGAGACAATTGACTATATTATTAAACCTCTCACTCATATTCTCTCACTGTCTCTGAAAACTGAATTGTCCCTCAGAATTTGAAAGTTGCTAGGGTTATACCAATTTTCAAGACCGTGACTCTAAGGAATTTAGTAATTATAGGCCAATATCAATTCTCCGTGTATATCTCCGTATATCGAAAATCTTAGAAAGACTTGTCTTTTCGAGATTATTTAATCACCTGGATGCCAACAATATTTTATATAAACATCAATATGGTTTTCGGGCGACACTCTACTGAGCATGCCCTTATTCAACTTGTGAACTATATTTCTTCAGCTCTTGACAATAAAAAATTGCTCTTAGTCTTCCTGGACTTGAGTAAGGCATTCGATACGGTCAGTCACAATATTTTGATTGCCAAACTTAGTAGATACGGAGTGGAGGATGTTGCCTTGAGATGGTTTAGAAGCTACTTAGCTAATAGAGAGCAATATGTATATCTGGAAGGCTATACCTCCATGAAGTCACAAATTATGATTGGGGTCCCTCAAGGATCAATTTTGGGGCCTCTTTTATTTTTAATTTATATTAATGATATGGCCATGACTTGTACCAAACTCCTTCCAGTACTATTCGCAGATGATACAAATCTTGTAGCTTCTCACCAAGACTTCAATATTTTAATCAAAACGGTCAATGAGGAACTATCATACATTGTGGAATGGTTTCAATGGAACAAACTTACTCTCAATATAAAAAAATGCAACTTTATGATTTTTTGTAATACTAACAAACATTACCCTATAGAATTATCTAAGATCTTTATTAATGACACTCAAATCGAATTGGTTCAGCATACCAGATTTTTGGGAGTTATTATAGATAGTGGTCTTAAATGGTCTAACCATATCAACTTTGTATCTAAGAGGTCAGCTAAAATGTTAGGTATATTGAGGAGGGTTTGTCCTTTAGTTCATTCCTCAGCTTTCTTAACCTTATATTATAGTTTTTTGTTTCCATTCATTAATTATTGCAATATTGTCTGGGCAGCTACCTATCCTACCTACCTGAAGAAATTAATAGTCATACAGAAGAAATATCTTAGATTTATTTCTCATTCAAATAGATATGCACTCGCACCCCTTTATAATAAATTTAAAGTTCTCCCCATCGATAAGGTAAATATTTATCAAACATGTTTACTTATGCATAAGTTTATATATAGGAAACAAGATCTACCAGACTCTTTTCAGAGTTTGTTTACCCCTATCTCACATGTACACTCATTTCAAACTAGACATAGCAATAATAATTTACTCTTACCCACACTACAAGACATCAATTTAATATTTCTTTTAGAGGTCCTAAGCTCTGGAGTGATTTAAGTCCATCGTTGCGATCAATGTCCTCTTATTCTGCTTTCAAAAGCATTTGAAGAGATTGCTGTTGCTAGCCTTTTCTAGGTATTGCTTGCTTTTTTGCATTCTTATTTGGATTGATCATTTTATATGTTATTGAATTGCTTTGTATCGTTTGTTGTTTGT
>CM050436.1:24948789-24971289 GCA_027564155.1 Gymnocypris eckloni scoliostomus | reverse complement strand
CTCGGGCGTGTCTCATTCTGTACTTTGACACAAGTGACTGTTATCATCAGCCCTGAGTTTGTAAGGCAATCATAAAGACAAAAGCAGTTCAAATTTGCATTTGATTTGACGAAATGATAATCGAAACACAAAGCCGTTGAGAAGGGTCTGACAGCCGTTATGTTTTTCTACGGGAGGAAAAATGCTTAAGAATAAAGTGCAAGCAGCGATTGTAAGTGACATCGTATTTTAGTTTACTTTGTCTTGTCTTCACCGTCTGGCTACTGTTGTAAAATCTTGAGAGATTTAAACAAATATTAATCAATAAATAGAACAAAATAAAAAAGACTGCAAGTGACGTCACTCGCGGAAGCGCACGTGTCCGAGTGCAAGTCTGAAGTCGTTAGTTTAAACGGTTAAATAATGCTGATCACATCTTCAGTGAAAACAATGATATAATGCACTGTACTCGACACAGATTTCAGACACGGCTCTGTTTATAGTGAGATTGATCTGTTTAATACTTCAGCTTGTTAGGCTGACTCATAATGTAATCTGAAATCTTTCAAACTGGAACTGAAGTATGTTAGTTCAAGGGTTCAAGGTTCAAGGTTCTTTATTATTTGTCACATACACAATCATACAGGGTATAATAAGTAGTGAAATGTTAGTCAGGACAGGTCCGCTCAATGGAAAGTGCAAAAAAGAAAATATAATAATAAAATAAAAATAACATAAAAGCAATAAAAACTATGAAACATAACACGAGAGAGTATATATATAAATATGGTGAGAATGAAAATAAGAAACAAATAATGAAATAAAATAAGGAGTAAGATGTGCAATGAGATAAAGTGTGCAGTGCAAGAGAATGTGCAAATAGGTTGTACCGGGAATGTACACAAAGCAGCAGTGTGGATGATGGGGAATAATGGATGTGTTACAGTTTATTAAATTGAGTCCTGTGGATGTTATGATGTTATGAGACTGAGTTTAGGAGCCTGATGGCCTGGGGGAAGAAACTCCTCCGCAGTCTTTCAGTTTTAGCCATCATGCTCCTGAAGCGCTTGCCAGATGGCAGTAAAATGAAAAGGTGGTTACCGGGGTGATTCGAGTCCTTGATTATTTTAGCAGCTCTGCTTTTGCAGCGTTTGAGGTAGATGTCCTGCAGAGAAGGGAGAGCAGACCCTGAGATGCGCTCAGCTAAGCTCAGTTAGTGGATGTCCAGATGGTCATAATAATGCTCTGAGTGTCAAAGGGCATCACCATAGCAATAACCTGATTGCACACAAAAGTGGTTGTGGCTAATAATGACTGAAAGGAAGGTGTCATCTTTATAGCTTTCATTTCTTTTAAAGAATAGCACAGTTGGTTAAACATTGTTCTTTTCATGAATGCTATGAATGTAACTTCTCAATGAAGACTTTTGTGAAGCGGGTTTAGGATCACTACCAGCCTGTCATTGACTGTTTGTCTCCAGGCTTTGAATTTTCCTGAAGCAGATGGAGAGATCCACTCTGGCTTCACCAAACTCCTGCGCGAGATCAACCGAGCCGGAGCTCCGTACGCGCTGAGTCTGGCCAGTCGGCTCTATGGAGAGCGGTCGTACTCCTTCATCGAGGTCAGCTTCGTTTATGTCTGATAAATCTCTCCTTGAGTAAACTTTAATGAATAAATAATATCTGTGCTACAGAAGTGTCCGTATTTCTTCTCTGGGTTGTTACAGAAGTTTCTCAGTGACACAAAAACACTGTACGAGGCTGAGCTGGAGACTGTGGACTTCACCAGTAATGCCGACGCGGCTCGTCTCAACATCAACACCTGGGTGGAGAAGCAGACACAAGGTGCCAACACCTCTTTTACACATGGGAAGATGGAGCAAAACCATTTCTACTGCAAGCTTATTTTCATAAACTCAAATCAAATAAAAATGTCAACATATTTGAAAAACTAAAACGAAACGAAACTAACAAGTTATTGAAAAACTGACTGAAATAAAATGTAACAAAATAATAGAATTAACAAAAATAAATATTCGTTTTCGTAATTAAAAATATATGAGCTGTGTGACGTTAGGGTAATAGCTGTAAATGACACATCATGGGGTTATCTGAGACGCAGCACCGGTCCGGTTTGGTAAACGTGCTCCAGCAGTACTTCACAGAACACCCGACCCGTTATATAACAGCAGCGTTTGATTTATTTCTGTACCGGACCAGAACCGTTTGACATAACGACCCGAACCGCATTAATCTACAACATCAGGTAGGCAAACTTATATATTTTATCATGTAACACATGCAATCAAACCAGCATTAGGCATTCTGAGCTGTGCTTTGACGAAAAACAGACGCAGAGCGACGTGATAATTAACAGAAAGAAAGATGAGAACGTGCCTTTCTCAAAACAATACGAACCTTGTCCTAGCATCGTGTGATCACTCTGCCAGGCTTTCGGACAAATATGCATAGGCTATATTACATCATACACATAATAATTCTTCATAAGTAAAATAACATTAAAATATGAGCCTTTACTGTTAAATACGATTGTGGGTATTATTGAATTTCATTAGTCCCAGTTATGATTACATGCGTGGCTGTTCACGGAAAAGTGAGTTACAATATCACGATTAGGTTAAATAAAACCATCTTATATATCCAAATTAGCCTACATTTATTTTCATATTAAATATTTCAACACCATTAGATATGACATTTAAGAGCAACTTGTGTAGATTTGTTTAGTAAAAAGGCTTGACTGCTTCGTTTGGTGTATGTTTGTATACTTTGACCATCTAATCAATCTCAGCATGAGTTAATTCTGTGTCGCTAGACGTTTGCCTCGTTATAAGGTTAAATTATGGCTACTTCTTTCTTTGGCCGTTGCTCTGGGAGTGATCTGATGATTCTGCTAAACTTAAATTAAAACTGAAACAAAACTTAGGCTAAACTAAATAAAAATGTGTTCACAAAATAAAAACTAAACTAACAAAAATATTAATGAAACTAATACAAATTAAACTGAATTTTATAGCAAATTTGAAAACTATTTTAAAATAAAAGGAATTTAAATATTCAAAAGTATAATAACCTTGCTTTACTGTCATTACTGTGACGTTGCTGTATCTGACTCAGTTTGAGTGTGGTTTGTAATCACAGAGAAGATCAAGGATCTGCTGGCCGAGGGCGACGTGGATTCGCTGACCAGACTGGTTCTGGTGAACGCCATCTACTTCAAGGGCAGCTGGGAGCGCAAGTTCACCGAGGAACACACCAGGGAGCAGCAGTTCAAGATCAACACGGTGAGCTTTCACAAGGGCTTGTACTCTACACCGTGTCCTAATTACAATCAATCAGATATCACTGTGATCCGTACGGACCAGTCCCCACAGTTCGGTATGCATGTGATTCGCGGATTAACCACCATAGAGTGAAAATTTGCACGCGTTTCGAGAGAGAGAGAGAGAGAGAGAGAGAGGTGCGATTCAGACAACACCTCAACGGATGGATACATACACACACAAAGTTATGTTAAAATACCCGTTTTGGCAAGTATTCTGTAAACTCAGTCGGTTATGTCTTAAGTTAACGTATACAGCTGAGAAAGAACCCAGATGTGTGTCAGTATTTGGTCCGTGCATTTAGTCTTAAAGAGACAGCAGCCTATAATACCTGCTTCTGTCCGCTAATCATCTGTATTTAACGTATGCAGTAAGCATTATTGTGTTGTTTTACTCTTAATTGTTTAATTTCTGCACCTGAATACTACTTTTACTGTCTTTATTTATAATTGTATGTTGTAGGCTGTTCATCTATGCTTGAAATTGTTCTTGTTTTATTACTGACTTTAGTATTTTACACAACTTCTTTTTGCTGATCTGAAAAATTAGTTTTGTGATCGGTTGCACCACTAAATATCACAGCCAATCAGAAGTGTGTGTGGGCGGAGCCTCTCTGCACTCCTGTTCTAATCTAATTCATACATATTCAAGCTTTTTAACATGATCAAGTGTACATACCGTGTGACTGATACCATCTGTTATGGAATACACTTGTTGGTTCACAGTGAGTTCAGGTTTAACGGACATATTTGCTTTAATTTATTTTCAAGATCTGAGGCAAACTATCTGTTGTTGGTTTCAGTATGCTATAATTGTCACACAGAATGATATTAAAACTCACATTAGACACGTTTAACTTTGAATTAAGCAGAAAATCAGTACCTGAGTTTATCACTGTTGTTAGTTTGTATTAGGGATGTAATGGTATTTTCACGATTATAGTGACCGAAGTCATCACGTTTATCAGTATTATCACGGTATGGTTAAAATGTGCTGGAGATGTTTGAAAAGTATTGACACATAGAAACCGTTTCTAAATTAGACATTTTGTGTGTCGCCGTTGTTGCTAGTTAGGACAAAAACTCAGATTAACATGGAAATTATGTAATATAATTATATTTGATCTATTATCATTTTTATTTCTGAATAAACTTTGTGTGTGATATAAATGAACTTGCCTTGGGAAACATTGGTAATGGGTGATAGTGAACTTAGAAATATTTGAAATAAGTGGTCAGCACTCCTCAAATTCTTATAAAATACTTCAATGAATATAAAAAAGTTCAGAATAATGAACTGACAGTGTGTAGCATGAGTTCAGTAGTATTGAAATGGGTTCTGTGTTTCCAGAGTATAAGGGGCAGAATCTGTTCCTTTTGTCTTGAATCTGATTTCTGATGACGAGAGTGACCTGAGAGAGTGTTGGTTGTGACTTCTCTCTTTTTTCATGCGTTTCTCAGATGAAGGACAGACTGCCGCCACAGATTCTTTCAGCTGTGTTTTCTTCTCTTTTCTTCAAGGAATGTTTAATATTCCTGATGTTGTCTTGATGATTTGTGCAGCAGTGTCATGTGACCGTGATGCATTTCCATTGATGGTTGACAGAATGAATCGAAGCCGGTGCAGATGATGTTCCAGAAGGCCAAGTTTCCTCTGGCCTTCATTCCTGATATGAACTGTCAGGTTCTGGAGATGCCGTATGCTGGGAAAGACCTCAGTATGCTGATCATGCTTCCCAACGCCATGGAGGACGACACCACCGGCTTGCAGAAGGTGAGACACCTGCGGTTCGTTTCTATTACGACAAGTCTTCTGCTTAAATGACTTGAACACATCTCTCTTGTCCAGCTGGAGAGCGCGCTGACCTACGAGAACTTTGTGGAGTGGACCCGACCTGACATGATGGATCTTGTGGAAGTGGAAGTGTCTCTGCCCAGATTCAGAATGGAGGAAACCTATGACATGAAGGCTCTCCTGGTCAGCCTGGGAATGGTAGATGCGTTTGACTCGCAGAGAGCTGATTTCTCCGGCCTGTCCCCGAACAACGATCTGGTGCTGTCGAAGGTGGTGCATAAGTCCTTTGTTGAAGTGAACGAGGAGGGGACGGAGGCCGCTGCAGCCACCGGTGCTATCATGATGATGCGCTGCCTGATGCGTCCAGAGCGCTTTCATGCCGATCACCCGTTCCTCTTCTTCATACGCCACAATCCCTCCAAGAGCATTCTGTTCTGTGGCCGCGTCTGCTCTCCTTGAGCTCCCGCGCAGGATTCTGACGGGTTTGAGCCGTTTAGATGAGGGCCAGGGTTCAGATCTGTGTGCTTTACTGCCTTTATTCCTGAGTGCCTGTGTTGTGTGTTGTCTATTGAATCATCTGGAGTCAAATCCAGAGCGTTTATGCATTTACTGTACAGGTGCATGCAGCATTATGAATAAACAACTTGCAACGGTTTAAAAATAAAATGAAACCTGTGTTCAGCTTGAATCTTTATTTTATTGTAATGGATGCTGTAGTTTTGCACCGCTTTTTTTGAGCTCCATATTTATCAAAAAGAATCTGATTCAGGGGCTCATTGTTAAGTGAGTCATGAAACAAACACAAGTGTGGCATAACTGTATAAAATATTTCATAGCAATGTAAAAAATGGAAGTACTTATGTCTCCAGAAGACCTGTACATGATTTATTCAAGAGAGAAATTCTGCAGTCATCTGTCCTATAATGTGAGTGAAAGATCATTCAGTATGGTTCAGTGCTCTCACAGAAACTCTTTATAATAACTGAAATGAAATACACTGCAATCCGAATCTCTTACTCACGTTTTATAATGAGAGTCTGTGAGTGCTGAGCTAAGTCTGTGAACAAAAGTCTGGTGTTTGCAGCGCTGATTCAAATAGATTAAACATCTCTTGGTAATTGCATTCAGAAATGTGTGTGATTGGTCACAACTAGATTTCACAAACACACAGTTGAACAGTTCATCACTCTAAATAAATTTACTTTAGCTTCTTATACTATACCCTCAGACCAAACTATGACAACAAAAAACTTGGACGTCAATGAAATCACAGCTGAACGTTTAATCTACAGATCAGGGGCTATTTATCTTACGATCATTTCTCAAATATGTGTATGTGTGATACAGAAAATGTCTCTTTCAGATGTGAAATCTATGAATCGCAAATAATCTTGACCTTGTTCATAAATTAATGGTTTCAGCTCTCTACCTTGCAAACGACTCCTAATTAATGTGATTCACATGTAAAAGATCGCAGTCATCATCCAAATTATTTCATCCAGAACAGCGAGCTTCAAGAACAGTTTACATTTCCAAAAACCTGCAGTACTCCAAGATAAACTGTGTACGTCTTTTCAGAGCCTAACGTGACGCTACTAACTTTTCCACGTCAAACCGTTTATACAAATATGAGCGCTGGCATAGATTTAAGTTAACGCACACTCTAAGATCAAATCTGAGTGTACGCATGCTTTATAAATGAGATCCCAGGCCTTTATAATAGCGCCGGACACTCATCGCAGATCTACATCTTTCTTTATTAACAGCAATCAGAAAATACTCTCATGAACAGATAACATTCTAATGATGATTATTGCTTGATTACTTTGTGTTACCAGTGCACAAAAACAACATTTAATACTTTATTTTTGCACTGACATAAATCAGGTGTTAAAATAAAAACCTAAAGGTGTTAAAACTGAAAGATTCAAGTCATTGTAATGAACAGCACACTCGGAGCCAGTTTATGGCAGGGCCCTGTCTGACCACAATAGTGGACAAAGGTTTGATTGGATCTTGGTAGACTAATGTGAGCAAACTGTCCAATGCCATCAGATAAAGATGCTAGGAAAACATCAGACATCGAGAAGGCGAGAAGACAGACCTTTGGTACCAAACCCAGGAAGGACAAGGACTTCTCTTTGGTAAAAATTGAGTTTCTGTCCTTCACACACCTAGAGTCTAATTCATAAGGTTTTGGCCTGTGACTGCCATAAAAATCTCCAGAAACACTGCAGCAATGGGTGAAAAAAGGAGATCCATCCAAATCCTTTCATAACTATTTTTTATTCAAGCCTTCAAATGATACAAACTACAACACACTCATTTCATATTATTCAGAGAAATTTGTGTTCCCAGAGACAGTGATGTGTAGTGCAACATCTTACACCAGGGTTCTTCAAATTTTTCCAATCTGCTGCAGAGTTTAACTCCAACCCTGATCAAACTCACCTACCTGGGATTTTCTAATGATCTTGAAGACTCTGATTAGCATGCTCAGGTGTGCTTGATTAGGGTTAGCTATGCTGATGACACACAAATTGATGTGCCTTTTAAGCAAAATGACAACCAGAATTTGAGTGCGATTCACAGCAGCAGCAGTTTATATACCCCAATTCAAAGTAAAAATTTCAAAAAGACTTTCAGATCAGATATCTGTTTTTACTACAGAGATTATAGCAATATTCCTAGCTCTTCAGTGGATAGAAGAAGCACAACCAATAAGATCAGTAATTTGCACAGACTCCCTTTCAGTTTTAAATAGCTTGTTAAGTGGAAATGCAACAGCAAGACAAGATATGATATTTGAAGTGATGCAGAGTTTATTTAGAATAAGTCAATCAGGACTAATAGTAAACTTCATGTGGGTACCATCACACATGGGTGTGGATGGAAATGAGGTGGCCGACCATCTGGCTAAACTGGCTTTGAAACATGCACAAATTGACATTAAATGGTCAATGAGTAAAACAGAAGTAAAAGGGTTAATTGCAAATGAAATAAGAAAGAAATGGCAGAAGGAGTGGTATAGTGGAAGAAAAGGTAGACATTTATATCACATTCAAGAGAAAGTAGGTAGAGAAAGAAGAAAGTATGGCAATAGAAAAGATGACGTTTTAATGTCAAGGATGCGTGTTGGACATTGTTTGCTAAATCAGTGCCTACATAGAATGGGGAAACATGAAACTGGAAAGTGTGATAAATGTGGTCATGCTGAATCAGTAGAACACGTTCTTATAGTGTGTGATGCATATGAAAGAGAATGATTTCTATTACATCAAGCGTTAAGATCCTTGGGAATAAATAATTTGACGCCTCAGGTTATATTAGCAATGAAGAATATTCCATGAATAATTTTTTCTTAAAAGAAACAAGATTGATAAATAGAATTTAAGAGATTGTAGTAGTATTTAGTTATATTTTTGTTATATTTTATATTTATTTAAAATGGATTAATTATTAATTATTTTTTTATTTTTTCTCCATGTCCCCTCCTCCAGAGTTAATTGTATTATTGTTATCCAACTTCCTAAACATAATGCGCTCCACACTCCTATCCAGTAGGTGGCGGGAATGCACCATTTTAGTTGGTTTGCCAACCGCCATTAACACGAGAAGAAGAAGAAGAAGAAGAATTTGAGTGCTTTAACTGCTTGTCTGTCTGATATTAAGGCTTGGATGTCTCTTAATTTTTTGAATCTCAATGAGAGTAAGACTGAGGCAATTGTGTTCGGTTCTTTAGCTGTATCTGGCAATATACAGCAGGTGCTGGGTGATCTGGCTGTATATGTCAAGCCCTCTGTAAAAAATGCGTCTTTTTCAGACTCCTTGCTAAGGTAAAGGGCTTTTTAACTTGTGCTGAGTTCGAGAGAGTTATGCATGCTTTTATCTCATCTCGACTAGACTATTGCAATTCAATGCATATTGGTATTAACCGATCATATAGGAATCTTCTTCAAACAGTACAAAATGCAGCTTCCAGATTTCTGACTGGCTCTCGCAAATATGAACATATTCCCCTGTCCTACTCTTTTTGCACTGCCTGCCAGTCCATTTTAAAATAATGAAAAATTTAACTTTTTGTTTTTAAAGTTTTGAATGGACTGGCGCTTTCTGACCTTTTGAGCTTCCACAGTCCAGGTAGATGTTTAAAATCATAGAATCAGAAACTTTTATCGGTCCCTAGACTGAAGAAAAAAGGTGACCGGGCTTTTTCCATTGCCGGCCCTAAACTGGGGAACAGCCTTCCAGTCTCTAGACTGGAATTAGAACAATTGCAACAGAATCACTTTTTAAAACAAGGCTTGAAGCCTACCTCTTTGAGAGTGCTTTCAGTGTATGAGCCAACAGGAGTTTATTATTTCAGATTATTTTTGTTTTTTTATATATATTTCAATTCCTTTTCAACTATATTGTTCAGCACAATGGTCAATCAATGTTGTTTTATTGTGCTTTATAAATAAAATAAATTAAAAATGAAATTAAATAGATGCAGTACGTCCTGAGTCTCTATCCTAAAGAGACAAAGCGGACAGACACAGTATTGACTCTCTAGCCCAGAGAGGCAGAAGACATAAAGACATTTGCAACAATGTGAAGCTACAGCAAGCAAACCTTCACTTCAAGGTACTCTTAGCTGCATGTTCCAGGCTAAGAACCTTCTGCACCTACTCAAGGACCACATCTGTGTTCCAGACCTTAGGACCCTTTGGTGCTCCAGGAGATCAGCATCCCACAGTGCTTTGTGTTTGCGGCTGTAGAAACGGATTCCTGCACTATTATCAGCACAACCACTGGATGAAGTCACCACAACCGGGCTGTCACTCCACCAACCATAATTATTGTACATTATCAGTATATGATTGTATAATTTACATTAGATGGTATACAGCTGATGTCAGTTGATAACAAATTATAAATTTATTTGTTTGAGGCATAATAACGTTTCTTCATCTAATTAGTTTCAGTTTATTTTTCTAAGATAACGTAATTCTGCCATAACAACATCCAACTAAATCTATAATTCAGATATCGTACCAATCCTTCGTATCTGATGTACTCATAGCTGCACCTAAAGTGACACATGATCCTAAACCTAATCCCAACACTTCAGATATGCTGACATTTAATTACAATTTGCCTTTACAATCACAATAACAACAAAACCACAAACAATAGTTAATAACAGAGTGAACCATAATAAAGGAAACAAATTAAACATTTACATATGTTGCTCTGTTATATGAAAACAGCCAAATTTTTTATTTACTATTATTTATGAGCCAAAATGTCATTTAGGCATTATGCAATACCTTGTTACAGGTTGTGGCTCTCTCCAAATTTCAGCTTCAACATAGTTGTAAAGCTTTGCATTCATGCATTTATCATACGCTTTTATCCAAAGCGATTTACAGTGCATTCAGGTTATACATTTTTTGTCAGTATGTTGAAAATTCTGTCAAAATCAGTCCATTTGAGAACCCAAGCTGACAGGTTTCTGTAAAGGATTATAAAACCAGAGCTGCTGCTGCTTCTTCTGAGGATTGATTTGTGGCTGGTCTGTTACTGCCACAGATTGAGTGTAGACCTTATTCTTCTCTTGGTTAATGGTGGATTGCAAACAACTTTTAGGTGCATACCACCACCTACTGTATAAGAGTGTGTAACATCATGTCATTTTAACTGTGCTCATATTCTTCTCATTAACCCTGTGTCATTAAGGAATTTAAATAATGCTTTCCTGATGATCCTTATCCCCTCTCCCTCTCCTTCTGACCCTAATATCCCCATCAGGTTCCACTCACGCCCTACCTCCTGAACCCTATTTTGCAACACCTGTCTTTCCACCTCGTATAGAATATAGTCAAATATGACATGCTCAACATTTTCTTTAACCCCACAGTTATCACAGTTCTCATTATTCCTTTCCCCCATTAAAAACAAGGTGTTGAGTGTAGATCAGAAAGTGAAAACCACATCATGGGAGGTGGGAGAAACCAGTTGTGGGGGAGGAGGGGAATTGTTTGTTTCTTTGTGTGTGTGTTTTAATGGAACTGCTTCACAATGATATATATGTTGTTATATCATTTATTTTATTTCATAATTTTTTAAACCAGAGCACATCCAAAAAGCTTATAATATTAATATTTAATACTTTTTGTCAATGGTAGTGTCCATGAGTATAAATGGCCACCAGCTGAGCATGCACAGGTGTTTCATTCTGAGGTGAAGTTGGAGAGTGAAAAACCTGCTGAAGATTGAACTTGTTGAGGGTGAGATAAAAAATTATTGTTATGATGAAGTGAAGCGTTCTGAACCAGTGAAGCTTTCAACCCAATTGTATTGGAAAAAGATTCATTATTTGAAGCTTTTTAAAATCTGTTCATGCTGTGGCCACCTTGTGGTCTTAAAACTGAACAACACCTTCCAAAGTGCTGTGATTCATTACATCTGCGGGTTTCACATCTGGTTCTACAACTGATTACTTTGTTACATTGTTG
Source organism: Gymnocypris eckloni scoliostomus (assembly GCA_027564155.1). NCBI lineage: Eukaryota > Metazoa > Chordata > Actinopteri > Cypriniformes > Cyprinidae > Gymnocypris > Gymnocypris eckloni. The sequence continues at coordinate 24,959,673 of CM050436.1, read as the reverse complement.
AAGTCATTAATTTCTGTCGGTTTACTGCAACAAAAAGTATTCAAATAAATCAAACAAACTCATAAATTATATCTGTGATCTGTCAATGTTAACTGTGCCTCAGTCCTTAGACTGTTATTTCATGGACAAAGTTAATTTGACTTTAATATAAAAATAAAACCATGCTAACGAATTAATATGTAAAGGAAATGGTGCTGAGGTTCGCTTCGTTTGAAGCATATACCGAAGCAGTTGTGGTTTTCAGGTGAATGAAGCTTCAGACGTCATGTATCACGTGCTTTTGGCAAAACTAATCAAGCCCCGATACAGCGCTTCGATGTGAGATGTTTCATTTTTTTGATACAAGCTTCGAAGCCTCCGTGTCGAACCTCACTAAAACAAACCTTTATTTACTTTTCAGTTGTACTTCATTCGTCTTGTAATTATTCACCATGCCTGTATATTTGTGTTTTTGAGGATACTGAAACATCAAACTAATAGAACGTTTATATTGAGTTTGAATGTCCAATTACTAATGAGTGCTGTGTGACCTGGATGTTACAGTTTTTCTTAATTGCTCAGGTTTATTTTTCGAAACAGTCGTAACATTCTCTAAATGGTGAGTGCAGATGTCACAACTGTTTGCTGGAACTTCAGAACTTTATTGTATGTCTGCAAAATGTAGTTACTCACCCAAAACAATGCTTCAAAACCTAGTTATCTGTCAGTAATTTGGCCAAGGCCACCAAAATATAAAGTATTTTTGTCATCGTGTGAGCCACACTGGTCAAAATGTTTCGTTGTTTTTTCACCATGACAGACAACCATGGAAATTAAGGTTTTATTAAAAATCTGATATTTGTTGAGAAGAGTCAATAGTACATAGAAAAAAAGTATATGAACATTTGTATTTATATATTAGATTTATTTTTGTATGAATGTATTACATGTAAAGTGCAATCTTGCTTGTCCAATTACTGTACATTTCATATTTCTTCTTGCCATAACATCCAGAAAAAAAATTCTTATTGGTGGACATGCTGTTGCTCTTGTTGGTCAGGCCAAAGATTTTCATCAACATCACATCACAATGTTTTCCATTACCATGCACCGGGGGAAAATCTCCTTGAATGCCGCACCATCCCTTGCAATGATCAGCTGGGATGTCCTCACATGCAGCATTCGTGGCATCTGATCTTGTGGTCTATGATCTACATATATATGCTCCCAAACTTGATTGGTTAAATGGTTGATTAAAATTGTATAGCAATTAGAGGACATTACAAACAATGTCAGATATTTATGGAATATACATGTGTACACCAATTTTTGATCATTTAATGGATAATTTTGAATGTGATGGCTTACACGATGAAAAGCGATTGAGAAGTTTTGAAGAGTTTGACAATTTAAGTGAGAATTGACTCATCAGTTTTGATCAACAAGCCATATGCAATTAGTTGTGCAAAATGCAGACTATTGTACTTGCTGTTTGCACATGTTCCAAAGCATTTGCAATTTGCTCAAATCAATAAGAAATTCCAATGTGATGTGAACAAGAAGCTAATTGTTCAGAGATCTGAAATTATTGTTTGGAGAAAATCAAATTTAATTTGAGAATTGAGCCAAAGCAATTGATAAACTGTAAGAGCTCCGTTCAGAGAAACTGCTTCAGAGGAGAGTATTTCAGCATGCATTTTGAATGTTTATTTCCATTTTGTTTAAATCACTCTTGTAGTTGTTTTTAATCTTTTATAGGTGAATGTCCAGCATCAACTTCTGTCTCTCAGAGACAAAAAAAAAGGAAGACCAGGAAGAGAAGTGGATGAAGGTAAGATTTCAATTTTAGATGTTATACTTGTCTATATAAACAGTTGTAAATGTGGCATTAATTGAAAGCACCTCCCGTAAAATGACATTAAAAACAACCTGCACTGTGACCTACAGTTTAAATAGTGGTTGTCATGAAATCTTTCATGGGTGCACTTTTAAATTTTTTCCTAGGAGGCTGAAATTTGGTATATATACTAATTAGAGGACCCCCAATCGTTTGCGCATGGTTTAGCGCCACCAGGGGCCGAGATATGGTACTGCACCCCCTTATATGGTGGGGTGCACTTGGTTTCTATAAGTCCTGTGATGCTGAAATTCGGTATATATACTAATTAGAGGACCCCCAATCGTTTGCACATGGTTTGGTAGCTCTAGTGCCACCAGGGGCCGATATATGATACTGCACCCCCTTATAGGGTGGGGTACACTTGGTTTCTATAGGTCCTGTGATGCTGAAATTCGGAAAAAAGGCTTCAACAGGATTCTCGCCATTTGAATTGTTTTATTTCCACCAAGTGAGAGGTCCTCTAGATGTAACGAGAGAGAGCTGGGAGGCTACAGAAAGCCCAAAGACAAAGAACATCCTTACTCATGTGCTGAAAATTATGGAGAAACTACAACAGAGCACTGCCGTGGCACGAGAAAACCTGGTAAGATCCCAAGTATCCCAGCAAAACTAGTACGATAAAACAGCTAGATCACGAAGCTTTGAACCTGGTAAAGAAGTTATGTTATTGCTTCCAACATCTGAAAATAAGCTGTTGGTGATGTGGCAAGGCCCGTACCAGATAAAGAGAAAGAGAAAGGTAGGTCCAGTGACCTATCAGATTGAAATCCCCTCACAAAATCTTCCTCTGCAAACATGTCATGTGAGTATGCTAAAAAATGGTATCCACAGCATTCTTCTGGCATGACTGAAGAGAGCAGTGACATGACTATCCTATTAAGAGCAGTAGAGTCTGAAGAGGAAGTGGAAGAACAATATTTACCGACCTGTCGCAGTGACGGTGAATAACATTTTCAGCACTTGAGTGAAGAACAAAAACATCAGCTCCAGGAATGTATACCCGATCAGCTGTTCATAGGCACCCCTGGAAGGAAAGATTTAGTCGACCATGCTATCATTCTCAAGGATCCTAAACCTGTCTGGCAGTCAGTGTATCGTGTGCCAGAGAAACTTCTATCGGTTATGAAATCTGTATCTGTATCTCCGCGATTCAGTTCGGTACTGCTCATTCGAATCCTACAGTATTTGCACCTAAGGCAGAGCCTGGCATACATTCTGTAGCACCTTATTCTGGGCCTAAATATGTATACAGGGGACCTTTTCCTTCGATTCCTAAGTTCAGCCGGCCTGATCCTGGTGAGTTTGCTCATCTCTGGATACCTTTAAAGAACCTGCTTTCTCCCGACAGGACTAAACTTTTCAAATATCAGATCTTCGTGGATCACCTTAAGTTTGAGGAGGCTAGAATGATAGCGGATGCTTACCTGAACTCACCTACACCATTCACTGATTCAATGGCAGCGCTTCATGATAAATTTGGCCAACCACATCAGCTAGCCTTAAGGAAGATTGTTAGTGTCCTTGAGAGTCAGATTCTGGAAAGAGGACTGTGACCATCCTGCATGGGGTTGGAGAATCTCCGCTTGAGTTTTAACTAGCAAAGAGAAGAGCTGCCTGACTAATTCCTTTGATAGGTTCCTATCAAAGTGCAGGTTATGCTCAAATTGGTTCCAGTGAATCTGCATTATGAAGATCGAACCTTGGACACCTTCGCTCTTCTTGAAGATGGGTCGGAGAGGACCATTCTGCTCTTCACTGCAGTTAAGGCCTTGGGCATTCAGGGTGTCCCAGAAGACCTTCTGTTGTGGACAGTGAGAGATGAGATTCAGGTCATTCTGGGTTGCTCTATTTCCTTTCACATCTCTCCACCTTGTAAACCTCAGACCAGTTGGTTAGGGTTAGGGCTAGGGCTAACCCTAACCTGTTCTTACAGGCCTGGTATAGGATATCCCCAATATGGTTGAGCTTGGATTCTGCCCCTCCTCGCAAAGATCTCTCCAGTGTCTTGGTCTGGTCGGTGTCCAGTGTTCCCCATGCCTGTCTCACTTTGTCCATTTGAGCTTGCCTCTTCTAGTTGGTTTCTTTGTCTCTGCTCTTAGCTCTATCCTGTGTGATTTGGTGGCGACTGGGTCTTGGTACTCACGTGGGGGCTCTCCCTCCACCAGTGGGCCTTCCTTTGTGACATCTTTGCCTTCTGCAACATTGGGTCCATCGGCTCTATGGTTTTCAACCTGGCTTTCGGTTCCTCTTGTCTCACCTGCTAAGTCTGTGCAAGGTTGCTGTTGGCCCTTCTGCTGACACTTTCGCTTCCCCTGGTGGATTCGCAACCTACGGAACATGGTAACTTTTTCCCATCTGAATCCACACTTCCGGAGGATCTGCTCTTCATTTCCTGGATTTCTGGGCCCGTATTCATAAAGATTCTAAGAATCCTCTCAGAGAGCTCCTAATTTAGCTTAAAAATTTCTAGCTAGGAGTCTTAGCTTAAAAGTGATTCAGAACCAATCTGAGAGCAACTCTGAGCGAGGAAAAGACAAAAACTTTTATCTTAGTGAGGAGGCGGACCTGACCCCGTTGCTAGGAATGACAGTCTTTTGAAGATTTGGTTGGTTGTCCAAGAAGGAAGTAAGAGCGCGTTTAAGAGTAGGGTTTATTATAAGCCTTCGCTTTGAAATTACAAGCGTAATTTTTCCTGTTTTACCGTACTCTCTCTCTCTCTCTCCCACACACATTATATTCTTTATTTTGATTTACCATGCTGTCATACTTAACGTATTTTATAGGACATGAACAGCGACACACGGTTCTGAAAGTGCTGTAACAGACCCAAATCATCGCTTCTGCATAGTTGCATTTTTCCAGTTGCCAAATATGTTAATGTAGTTAATGTAGTGATTACGTCCATTTCTGGTGCTATGGCATTTCTGCGCAGTGTCAGGGATGTTAGCGTGTCTCTAATCAGATCGGTCACAGGGATACATGTCTTTAATAAGATCTGTCACAAACATGATCCTGCACGATCTAATGTGCAGCGTCTTATTAACTCACTGTCATGCATTGTGTGCAACACATTTCTTCTCCCTCTTCATGTTTGGTCCATGTTCTCCGCTGCTAAAGAAACTCTTAAGCCTCTTAAAAGTCCTCGTCCGTACTCCTAACAATTTCGGACCTTAAGACCTCTTTTAAGGGTTAAGATGCTTTCTGAATTACTTTTTTCTTTACTAGGATCTTTTCTTTAAATTTAAGAGGAAACACCCACATTTCTAAGAATTTTCTTAGAATTGTGTTACTAGGAGCAACTCTTAGCACTAAGATTTTTCATGAATACGGGCCCTGGTATTTATCTCGTTTTCTGTTTCCATTGCCGTCGTTACCGTGTGGTCCATCTTTCATCCCGCCTTTTCATCCAGCCTGCGGGTTGTTTTTTCTTAGGTTTGTCTGTAGAAAGGTTTGGGTGTGCCTCTTCTGAGGTACTAGTGGGTTGGGTAACTAGCAGCCCACTCCCGATGCGGTCTTTCCCTGCTGTCAGCCAGTCTTTCCTGGCTGTCCTCCAGTCTTCCCTGGACGCCAACTGCCCTGTTCTCAGTAGTCACTGGGTTACCAGAAATTCAGTGAAATGTACAGGTAGGTGGAATACCTGCTAGGTATCACTGCCGGTCGCACCTCCTCCGGTGCCCATGGGTCAGCTGCAGGATCATCAGCCAGGGACCACCATTCACCAACGTTTCACTCCTTTAATCCTGCAACGTCTCCTGGTGGCGGAGCAGTGACAGGGACGTCTCCCTGTCACCCCCTGCAGCTAATAGATGTTACCCTCTGCGGCTGTTGTCGGGGTTAGTTGTTCTTTCCCCAGCTCTTGTCTTTCCTCCTTAGCAGAGCCAAAAGCTCCCCTTCTCAATTTGGTGTGTGTTGCTGCAATAATCTTTTGGGCAAATAATTGACTCAGGTCTTCGTTCAAATTTCAACCGTTTTACTGAATGTTCTCATACAATAAATATAAGCAAAAAAAACTCTGGTCAAAAAAACTGTTGCTCCATATTTCTTTCTTTCCTAAAAAGCACTCTCCCCTCAAGGTGCTTAAAGACAGTCTAATAATAAACGGAGCAAACCATTACATAATAAACATGGGGGAGTTTAACCAATGTACATATAAATCTAAACATATTAAAATAATATCTACTCAAGCACTTCTAACTTCAGTGTTAAATTGCAATTATTTAAATTATGGCTCTTACATCCCCAGTCCCCAATTGTATGGCTAAGCAAAGTACATAAATTACCACATTAAGTTATATAGAGCCATAAACCTTCAGAATAAGAGTCTTTGAAGTTTTAATTCAAAATTTTCTTCTGAGTTTGAGGCATGTTCTAGGTCATGACGGAGTTTTGAGGCATGTTTGAGGCATGACGGAGTTTTAGCTCCGTCAAGTCAATTATTTATCGTCTATTTTCTATCTTAAATTCCGATTTTATACACAATCATTTTTGTTTCTATAACGTGTGAATATATCCCCGATCGCATTCTACAACGAGAATAATCAGAGCGGCTTGTTATCGCAAGTTTTTTTATTTTGATTTCCCGAGTCCGCTATTTGCTTATAGCCCGTTAGCAAAGCCAGCGCGGGTGCCGTTAACACATCTAATACCCTATTCACATACACACATTTACCATTGTTTCATTGTTACTTGCTTTAATGGCGGATTTGTGTTTACCTCTGAGTGCAGGTGAGGACACGTTCGAGCTGCATTCAGGGCAGCTGGAGCTGGAGGCCGTGGAGAGACGGATCCATGCATGAGCTGCTTGGCAAGCAAGCCCAGCTGAGGAAACGGAAAGCAACGCTGGAAACATCCCGGGCTGACGCTCACAAGTCTGGGGTGCTGCTGACACTCCCACCACCTCTAATCCGTGTGTTTTTCTGCACAGGCCCCATGCACCCGGGATGCGATCTTCCCAGATGGCCTTTACTCCGGCGCTGGGAAACCCTGGACCCTGGGTGCAGCAGTGGAAGACGCGATCCAGGCCCCGGTCGACCACTTCTCCCTCTCCGGTCTTCGACATCTCATCCCGTAACTGCTTCGCTCCTCTCTGCAAGACGGAACGTGGCGCTGTGATCTTCGGAGACTCAATCATCCGGCACGTCCGTGCTACGTTAGCTGAAGGTAAAGTGCACACTCACTGTTTCTCAGGTGCTCGTGTTCTTGATGTTTCTGCGCAGATACCCGCGATCCTGAAGGATGATGAGAGCGTTGTAGCTGTTGTGATTCACGCGGGGGCTAACGACACCAAGCTGCGGCAGACGGAGACACTGAAGAGGGACATCAGCAGCCTGATCGGGACGGTATGCAGCACATCGCCCGCGGCGACGATCATCGTGTCAGGACCTCTTCCCACGTATCGACGAGGACAGGAAAGGTTCAGTAGACTGTTTGCTTTAAACGAATGGTTGTTGTCGTGGTGTAAAGATCAGAAACTGCTCTTTGTTAATAATTGGAATCTTTTCTGGGAGCCTCCTAGGCTTTTCCGTGCTGATGGCCTGCACCCCAGCAGAGTCAGGGCAGAACTCCTATCGGACAACATCACCAGGACGCTACGCTCCATCTGACTAGTAAGTCAATTCTCAAAAAGCAGCTATGATATCTTTTGTTCTACCCACTTAAATGATAGAGGTACGTGCAGTGTCCAATCTATACAGTCTGTGTCTGTTCCCCGAATAGTGAGGTCAAAATATGAATTTAATGCAGGATCTAGAAAAAAATCTGATCGTGATTAAACCAGAAAAATGCCAAATAAATTAAAAAAATTTTTTAAAGCTTGGGCTCCTAAACATTCGGTCAGTAACACCCAAAGCAGTTTTTGTAAATGAAATGATCACAGATAATAGTTTTGGTGTACTCTGTCTGACTGAAACCTGGCTTAAAACAAATGATTACTTTGGTCTAAATGAATCTACTCCACCAAGCTACTGTTATAAGCATGAGCCTCGTCTAAACTCAATATAATTAACTTATGGCAAATTTTGTTAATTCAGTATAATCGCTGATGGTTGGCATCCTCTGAGGTCATCTGAGGGGGTTGGCATCATCTCTTCTCAGGTATTCGGTCATCTCAGATCATTTAAGGGTTGGATCCAGACTGAAGCTTGTGTAATTCCTAGTCCCAGAAACAGAGAAACAAATAAAGACAATTAGCATAGATGTTGTTCCATCCAGGAACAACCCTGGATGAAATAATTTGTTCAACACAAGAACAAACGCTAGAGCATAATAATGTGCATTTGATCAGATATACCTGCAGTACAAGATTGTGAGATGCATTATATGAATGCTTGGCTAAAGAGATGTCTTTAATCTAGATTTAAATAGAGAGAGTGTGTTTGAACCCCGAACGTTATCAGGAAGGCAATTCCAGAGTTTGGGAGCCAAATATGATAAAGTTCTACCTCCTTTAGTGGGCTTTGCTATCCTAGGTACTACCAAGATTCCAGAGTTTTGCGACCTTAGGGAGCAGGTTGGATTGTAGCGTGATAGAAGATTAGTTAGGTAAGCAGGGGATAAATCATTTAGGGCCTTATAGGAAAATAATAATATTTTGTAACTGATACAGAACTTAATAGGTTGCCAGTGCAGTGACTGTAAAATTGGAATAATATGATCATATTTTCTTGACCTGGTAAGGACTCTTGCCGCAGCATTTCGTACTATCTGTAGCTTGTTTATTGAAGATGCAGGACAACCACCTAACAGTGCATTACAATAGTCCAGTCTAGAGGTCATGAATGCATGAACTAACTTTTCTGCATCAGAAACAGTTAACATGTTCCGTAGCTTGGCAATGTTTCTAAGATGGAAGAATGCTGTTTTTGTAACATTGGAAATATGATTTTCAAAAGATAGGTTGCTGTCTAATATAACACCCTGATTTTTGACTGTAGAGGAAGTAACAGTACATCCGTCTAGTTGCAAATTGTGATCCAAGAGATTCTGTGTACTGTTTTTAGGTCCAATAAGTAATATCTCTGTCTTATCTGAATTTAATAGGAGAAAATTATTGGTCATCCAATCTTTTACATTTTTAACACACTCCGTTAGCTTAGATAATTTAGAAGTTTCATCTGGTCTTGTTGAGATATATAGTTGAGTGTCATCAGCATAACAATGGAAACTAATCCTGTATTTTCTAATAATATTACCAAGAGGCAACATGTATAATGAAAATAGCAGAGGACCTAGGACAGATCCTTGTGGTACTCCATACTGTTGATAATTGAGATGCCTCCCCATTTAAATAAACAAAGTGGTAGCGATCGGACAGGTAGGATCTAAACCATCTTAGAGCCTGCCCTTGAATACCTGTATAGTTTTGTAATCGATCTATGAGTATGTCATGATCTATAGTGTTAAACGCAGCACTTAGATCAAGTAAAACTAGCAATGAGATGCAGCCTTGGTCTGATGCAAGAAGCAAGTAATTTGTAATTTTAACAAGTGCAGTTTCTGTGCTATGGTGGGGCCTAAAACCTGATTTAAATTCTTCATAGATATCATTTTTTTGCAAGGAGTACAATTGAGCAGACCACGTTTTCTACATTTTTTGACATAAACGGAAGATTTGAAATGGGCCTGTAATTTGCCAGTTCACAAGGTTCTAGTTTTGGTTTCTTGATAAGAGGCTTAATAACCGCCAGCTTGAATGGTTTTGGAACGTGACCTAAAGATAACGAGGAGTTAATAATATTGAGAACCGGTTCTTCTGCTACGGGTAACAACTCTTTCATTAATTTAGTGGGTACAGGATCTAATAAACATGTTGTTGGTTTAGATGCAGTGATAAGTTTATTTAGCTCATCTTGTCCTATAGTTGTAAAGCAATGCAGTTTTTCTTTGGGTACGATGAATGAAGCTGAAGTACTAGACGCTGTAGAATCTACATTTCTTATTGTATTTCTGATGTTATCTATTTTTTCAGTAAATAAATTCATAGAGTCATTACAGTTAAACTGTGAGGGAATATTTAGATCGGGTGACATTTGTTTATTTGTTAATCTAGCCACTGTGCTAAATAAAAACCTTGGATTATTTTGGTTATTATCTATGAGTTTGCGGATATGTTCGGTCCTTGCAGCTTTTAGAGCCTGTCTATAGATGGACATACTGTTTTTCCACCCAATTCTAAAGACTTCCAAGTTAGTTTTTCTCCATTTGCGCTCAAGAATACGAGTTTCTTTCTTGAGAGAATGGGTATAACTGTTGCACCATGGCGCAGCACATTTTTGTCTAACCTTTTTTTAATTTGATGGGGGCAACAGTTTCTAACGTATTAGAGAAGATAGTTCCCATGTTGCTAGTAATTTTGTTAATTTTTTTTTGAAAAACTCTATTTTATTCATATTTGATTATATGTCCTCTGTAGAGGACACAAGGACTAAAATTAAATGGCATGAATAGAAAACGGCAAAATCAATGGGAGTTTTTTTAAATCACCAAATACATTTTTAGGTTTCAGGATTTTTTTTATTCTAAACTTTAAGGATGATTCTCAACTATGTTGTAAAATATTTTTTTTCTTATGGTCTAAACAATGTAATGACATGAGAACTTTTTTTTTAGGGGGGCGTCTCAGGAGGATATTTTAGGTTTAGCAATTTAACTTATATTTGACCAATTCTCGATTTTGTAAGATTGTATCTAGTCAACTTGAAAATGTAACTACAACATGATTCAAGAAACTTTCTCTTTATTAACCCTCTAGTTAAAGAAAAGTATATTCTAAGTGCACCACACATGACGTTGTCTTCATGATGTAAATGTTAAACAAATCACTAAATATCTTTGCATAAAAGATGAACTACAACTACATCTTGTACAAACTTATATTATGCATATTAGGCTATATGTTCTGAAATAATACAAGACAAATGCTCAAAAACTCAATTCAAAATGACTGAAGGTATAACACTATTATTAACTATAAAGGCTCTGTAAAACAATGAACAGCAGTTTTCAGC
>CM050436.1:24916871-24948689 GCA_027564155.1 Gymnocypris eckloni scoliostomus | reverse complement strand
TTTGTCTGCTGCCACTGGGATGCTACAGCCGTTGAGGCCGCTTCGTTGTACCCTAACCTCTCTGCTACACCACTGAACTCCATGGCAAACCTCCTCACGTCATTGCCCTGCTGACAGCAGGAGCTCAGGGTCTCGAACTGGAGGATGCGTTGGTATAGGGGGCTGGAGATAGTGGCGGGTTGTGGACAACACAAACCCTTCCTCTGCAGAGTCCTCATATTGGCTGATCCGTTCTGTCAGGGTGCGTGAGGAGAGATGAGGCGAGGACTCAAATGCAGGAAATGGGTCTTTTTAATAATAAAATAAAAGAAAGAAGAACAAAAACTACCCTGCAGGGGAAAAACAGGCAGGCAGGCAGAGAACTGTTTGCACAGTCAACATAACACGCACGACGCAAGACAACGGATCAGCACAGGACTGCAGATACCAGGAGGCTAAATAGGGAGACAAACGAGGGTAACGAGGAAGACACAGGTGGAGCCACTGAAACAATGATTTGGAAACAAGATGGGAGGGGACAGACAATAGAAAGCACATGGCACAACACAAACACAACAAGCCATGTGCTCAACACAGACACAGTGACCTCTGGTGGCCATCTAAGGCACACCAACCGGTAACTGTGACATAACATGTTGATTATTTTAATTCAAATGTTATTTTAAATTTTGATTTATTAATTAAATCACACACTATATGACAACAGTAACAACACAGACAACAGATAATAAAAAATAAAAATCTATTACACCAGTTCAGAAAAAGCAAAGCAACTCCATACAGCTTATACAGTTAAACCAAATTCGTTTGAAAAGTTTGTTTAAGAACAAAATTAAGACTTTGTTCTATTTGTTAATGTTTTTCACCCACTGACGAAGTTAAACTATTATGGCCAATCCGTCATGTCAATACACACAGTAACAAACACTGAAAGTCAATATTAAACTATGTATTATAGCGAACTGACAAGATTTTACCATCTTTGATTTTATGTGTGGGATCCATGTCCTCAAGCACCATTTTGACTTACTCGAACTAAACTCTTCACTCTGTGACTGGATTCAAGATTTCCTCACCGCCAGACCTCAAGTGGTGAAAGTCGGCCAGTTCACCTCCAACTCCATCACCCTGAACATAGGTGCCCCACAGGGCTGTGTCCTGAGCCCCCTGCTCTACTCTCTCTACACACACGACTGCGTGTCCTCTCACAGCTCAATTTCTATTCTTAAATTTGTGGATGATACTGTGGTTCTGGGCCTCATTAACAACAATGATGAGACCGCAAACTTGGATGAGATAGAGAGACTTACATCATGGTGCCAGGACAACTGTCTCTCTCTGAACGTGAGCAAAACTAAAGAGCTGATCGTGGACTTCAGGAAGAGACAGCAGCGGCCCTACACCCCTCTTATGATCAGTGGGACCCCTGTGGAGAGGGTGAGTGGCTTCAAGTACCTCGGTGTAAACATCTCCGAGGACCTGACATGGACTACACACATTCAGACTCAGGTCAAGAAAGCCAGGCAAAGACTGTACCATCTGCGACAGCTGAGGAAATTCAGGGTCTCACCAGCTACCTGTAAACTTTCTATACAGGGGCCATAGAAAGTGTATTAACTCAGTGTATCTCAGTGTGGTATGGAAACGCCTCCAATCAGATAAGATAATTAAGATAATTCTTAAGCTCAGATGAGCTTTATTTGTCACATACACAATTATACAGAGTATAACCAGCAGTGAAATGTGTTCTCTGCATTTAACCCATCCAAGTGCACACACACAGTAGTGAACACACACACACCTGGAGCAGTGGGCAGCCGACACTGTGGCGCCCGGGGAGCAGTTGGGGGTTCAGTGCCTTGCTCAAGGATCTCAACTCAGTCATGGACAATTCCTGCCAGAGCCGAGATTTGAACCCACAACCTCGGGTTACAGTCTGACGCTCTATCCACTAGAGCCACGACGCTGAGTCCTGCCAGGACTGCAAAGCTCTACAGAGAGTCGTGCGCTTAGCTGAGTGCATCTCAGGATTTTCTCTCTCCTCTCTGCAGGACATCTACCTCAAACGCTGCAAAAGCAGAGCTGCTAAAATCATCAAGCACTCAAATGACCCCGATAACCATCTCTTCATTTACTGCCATCTGGCAAGCGCTTCAGGAGCATGATGGCAAAAACTGTGAGACTGAGGAGGAGCTTCTTCCCTCAGGCCATCAGACTCCTAAACTCAAACTCATGAAATCAACATGACCGCATTTAATAATCAGTAAGATATTCATTATTCTCCACCATATGTATTGCTGCTATATATATACCCTGTACAACCTGTTTGCACATCCCTATTTATATTATTATTTATTAAGTCTACAGTATACTGTCCTACACATTTTATTTTATTGCACATTTTATCTTATTTTTTATTATTTTTCTAATCTTATTTTTTACTTCATTCTTCTATCATGCCTATATTTATGTATATTCTCTTGTGTTACATATAATTGCACTGTACATGGAGCAGACCTGACTTACATTTCACTGCTGGTTATATTCTGTATAACTGTGTATGTGATGAATACAAATCTTGAATCTTGGAATCTCTGAATCTACTTCAGTTCCCGGCTTTACTGCTCAATGTTGTGAGAACATACTCAGACAAAACCCTCCAGTTTTAAAAGAACACATTCCAGTCAGTTTCAAAAATCTCTCTCCTCTTTGGTGCGATTAGTTTTCTTGTATTTTCGACACATATTACTGTCATGAGCACCACAAACACGGATAGACTAGTCTCAAGTGCCATTCAAGCCGTTTCCAGTTCCAGATCAGCACATTCACTTCTCCAGTTTTAAACGAACACAGTTTCAAAGTTGTACACGGAGGTACTGAATAGATACACTATAATTACAAAAAAAGTTACACTGTAGATTCTGTTTACTTACACAGTACGTTGCGGTTTGTAATCTAAAGCATTACCTGAAATGTAATACTACAGCGCAACCGCAACGGTAAGACAACATCTGTATTGTAAACTGTAATGCAGTTACTGTTGTCTTTAGCATAGGCATAACAACGCAACGGCATTACCATAGAAACCAATGTACATTCAGTAAAAACGAAAGAGCATTTATGGACACACAAATCGGATATGAAAAGTTGCGATATGCTGTGTGGACAGTCTTGTTATTTAAATCAGATTCCATCCGGATATGCACAAAATCGGATTTGGGCTGACAGTCTGAACGAGGCTTTGGTCTTAAATTTTTTTTGCGTTTTGCTACTTGATATAGAAAATTGTTGTCTTATATTATTTTAATGTATTATCTTAATTATGATCACACTGGTTTGTAGTGCAAACAGTTTTACCCTTTACTGCACGTTGTTATTCTCCTCATTATTTACCCATAGCGGCTAATGAACCGGAAGTCTCACTCATAGGCTTACTTCTGCGTTGAAGAAAAAGGTGGATACTCTTTGGTACAGACAAGAACGCATATTAAAAAACAGCCATGGTTTTGCCGGCTTCCGGTCCATTGCGCCTGCTCCGAGAAATCTAATGACGTCATAAGGGTTCGCCGCCATTGGCTCATGTTTGCCGGTGTCGTGCCGAAAAGTGATCGTCTGCCGAAAACTGATTCCTGCTGTAATCACTTTTTGGCAAGTGTAAAACTGCATTGTATATTTGTGTTATATTTTAGCGTTATATTTGACCGATTATAACTCATGCAGTCCTTTTTACCTGTTGAAATATCTTTAAATGGCCAATAAAACCGATAAAATGCAGTTGCCAGAATGATTACAGACGACAATTAGTTTTCGACAGATGATCAATTTTCGGCACGACACCGGCAAAGCTCCCTGGAACCTGTTTATACCAACAAATAACACAGACGATTAACAATAAAACATAAAAACAAATGAACAACAGTATGTGTGATATGTCCAGAGGGAATAATGGAAGGAGGGTATGAAATGTGGACACATGACCATGCGCCATCAGATCGCGTATGCACCCACTTTCTAAACAGCATTAAGTGTGATGAATGAATGTGTGTGAATGCGTACATATGAGCGCTAGTGCTGCCGCTTGCAGCAGTGAAGAAGGTCACTTCTTCACAATAATCAATAAAAAATACACCTAAAGATTTTATGTTAATATTTACTTTTAATAAACGTATTACTAGAAAAAAGCAGTGCTTCATTTTGCAGTAAGGTTGAACTGCTTGGTTAATATAATACGTCGTGTTTGGATGGCTGTGCTAATTGTTTTGAGAACAAGTTCACTGCATTGGAAAAAAGTGTCAAATCAATTGAGAAAAACTGTAATACTTTTTAAAATTATTGCAAGTAGTAACTCACCCCATGTTGTTTTCTGCTTTATATTACAGACAAAATACAGCTAGCTTAGAAGATAAATTAAAAAATATTGATGAAATGATCAAGCAAAGTACTGTAATTGAGAAGGGTACTCCTGCTAGATATCGTGTGAAACCCAGAACAGACTCTGGTGATGAATATCAAGCATACAGAAAAATTATCTTTGGAGAAAAAGATAACCAAAAACACCATAAAACCATTCTGATGGTGGGAGAAACAGGAACAGGAAAAACAACCCTGATCAATACGATGGTCAACTACTTCTTAAAGATAGAGAAATACGATAAGGTTTGGTTTGAGATCACAGATGACAAGAGTGAAGGTCGGTCTTTAGTTCAAAGTCAGACCTCCAGGATTACTATCTATGACTTAAATCTACAAGAGAGTCCAAATAATTTAACAATCATCGACACGCCAGGATATGGAGACACACATGACATTCAGAATGATAAAGAGATAGCCAGGAGTTTGCTTAATTTAAGCAGATGCAATGACTGGGTCCATGAAATACACACAGTGTGTTTGGTGATCAAAGCAACAGAAAATCGACTCTCTGACAGACAACAATACATATTAGATGCTGTTCAGTCTTTATTTGGAAGAGATATTGTTGAAAACATTGTCTTGCTCTTCACACACGCAATGAGTTCGAATCCTAAAAAGGCTTTGATGGCTGTTGAAGAGGCTAAAGTCAAGTGTGCAGTAAATGACAAGAATCAGCCAGTGTTTTTCCTGTTTAACAATTGTCAGTCAGAAGATGATGAAGAAGAAGATGAAACTATGGGGCAACATGCATGGGATCTCAGTTATAAAGGAATAAAAGGATTGTTCAGTTTTCTTGACAACATAAAATCAAAAACCCTAAAGATGACTCAAGATGTGTTACAACAACAGGAGCAGTTGCAGGCAAATATCATTAATTTACAATCACGTGTTCAAGAGATGGAACTAAAGCAAACGGAGCTGAAACAAACTCAAGAAGCTCTGGAAAATAACAAAGAAGATGTCAGGAGAAATAAGAACTTTCAGTATGAAGTTGATGTGACCTACAAAACTAAGATTCCCATAGATCCAACAACTTGGTACTTGACCAAAAAGGCGACATGCTGCACTGTCTGTGAGGAGAACTGTCATTATCCAGGATGCTGGTGGGCTGATAATCTCTCCTGGTGCAGCGTGATGAAAGATGATTACTGTACAGTGTGCTCTAATAGATGCCACCATAGCAAACACATCAAAGAAGCAGCAATGTATGAAACAAAGACAAGGAAGGAGACGAGGACATATGAAGATTTAAAGAAGAAATATGATGGTAAGATTATTGATTGTGAGTCTCTGGTCAGGAAGCTGGAAGAAGAACTGCAAGAATTAGAGAAAATGAAGATACATCTGGTGAATGAAGCTTTTGAGTGTGTGATGAATCTGGATGAAATCGCACTCAACCCTGTTTCACTGTTAATACTCCTGCATGTTGATTTTATGATTGAGAAACTGAAGGAAATTAAAGAGCCTGTCAAGGCCACAATACTACAAGACTTCAAGAAGAGAGCAGGAGGACAAAAAAAAGGAGCACTGGGATACATTACAAGGTTACTTAAATAAACATAAATAATACCTCAGCTACAAAAACATGTTTTTCAGGTGATGTAATCTATAGTGTTAATGATTGTAATTGCAAGGTTTTATGAATCTAACATTTTTCTTTCTTCATACTTCATACGTTTCATACATGTGTTTTGCTTTGGATAGAGGGAATGTGCTACAATAACTGATGTAAATTACTATATTGATTACCAACATTTGTTCCTTAAAATCAATAAATTTGGCATAACATCACTACTTTTTGTTTATTTGTTCATTGAACTGCGAAAAAACTAACAAACAAACAAACAAAAAACTAACAATAACTCTTCACACATTAATAGTATAATTTGTCTATGTATTATCTTAATTATGATCACACTGGTTTGTAGTGCAAACAGTTTTACCCTTTACTGCACGTTGTTATTCTCCTCATTATTTACCCATAGCGGCTAATGAACCGGAAGTCTCACTCATAGGCTTACTTCTGCGTTGAAGAAAAAGGTGGATACTCTTTGGTACAGACAAGAACGCATATTAAAAACAGCCATGGTTTTGCCGGCTTCCGGTCCATTGCGCCTGCTCCGAGAAATCTAATGACGTCATAAGGGTTCGCCGCCATTGGCTCATGTTTGCCGGTGTCGTGCCGAAAAGTGATCGTCTGCCGAAAACTGATTCCTGCTGTAATCACTTTTTGGCAAGTGTAAAACTGCATTGTATATTTGTTATATTTTAGCGTTATATTTGACCGATTATAACTCATGCAGTCCTTTTTACCTGTTGAAATATCTTTAAATGGCCAATAAAACCGATAAAATGCAGTTGCCAGAATGATTACAGACGGCAATTAGTTTTCGACAGATGATCAATTTTCGGCACGACACCGGCAAAGCTCCCTGGAACCCGTTTATACCAACAAATAACACAGACGATTAACAATAAAACATAAAACAAATGGACAACAGTATGTGTGATATGTCCAGAGGGAATAATGGAAGGAGGGTATGAAATGTGGACACATGACCATGCGCCATCAGATCGCGTATGCACCCACTTTCTAAACAGCATTAAGTGTGATGAATGAATGTGTGTGAATGCGTACATATGAGCGCTAGTGCTGCCGCTTGCAGCACCTAAAAATACACCTAAAGATTTTATGTTAATATTTACTTTTAATAAACGTATTTGTAACAAAGTTCGTAGGAAGGAAGGAAGCGAACAGGGTTGGCTCGTGAAGACTCAGGTGTTTTTATTTAAGACAGATAAACTCACACAGGTGCGCACTCTGCGTCACCCGAAACATCAACTCTCTCGTTCGTCTCCGCGATCACTCTCTGTATTCGTTCCGACTGTTTCTCTCTGACAGCTCGTGCGCCCGAGTCTTCACTCCGTCTCTCTCTCTGAACTGCCGTTCCACGGCGGCTTTTATCCGGTCTCCACGCCAATTACTGCAATCAGACACAGGTGATCCTCATTTTGCACTTGACCCACTTACTTACCGCTGTCTCCTGAGTCTTTCTCCCGCTGCAGACTTCGCTGAACCACGCCCCCCTCGCCACATACCCCCACCGCCCGACTCAGGCCGGGAAGCCCTCCGGCCTGCAGCCCCCATTCCTGGAGAGGAAGTCGGCTACAGTCATCTGCGTCCCCGGCCTGTGGATCACCTTGAATTTGAAGGGCTGTAATGCCAGATACCAACGGGTGATCCGCGCGTTGGTATCCTTCATGCGGTGGAGCCACTGCAAGGGGGCGTGGTCCGAACAGAGGGTGAATTCCCGTCCCAGGAGATAATAGCGGAGGGTGAGGACCGCCCACCGGATCGCCAAACACTCCTTCTCAATGGTGCTGTACATCGTCTCTCTCTTAGAGAGCTTCCGACTGATGTACAGCACCGGGCGCTCCTCACCCCCTATCTCCTGGGTCAGGACAGCTCCCAGCCCCGGTCCGGCGTCCGTCTGCAGCAAGAAGGGAGAGAAAAGTCAGGAGAGTGTAATAGCGGCCCGCCACACAGAGCAGCCTTTACCTGGGTGAAAACCTGCTGGCACCGCCTCCGTCCACGGGACCGTATCTGGGACCTCCTTTTTAGTGAGGTCAGTCAGCGGGCTGGTGAGCTCCGAATAGTCAGGAACAAACCTCCTGTAATACCCGCCAGCCCCAGGAACTGCCTCACCTCCTTTTTGGTCTTGGGTCTCGGGCAGGCCGCAATAGCTGCCGTCTTATCAATTTGGGGACGCACCTGTCCGTGACCCAAGTGGAAACCCAGATAACGCACCTCCACCCGCCCAATCGCACACTTCTTTGGGTTGGCGTTAGTCCCGCCCCTCAGCGCTCTCAGCACCTCCCGCAGGTGCACCATGTGCCGCTGCCAGTCCTGACTGTAGATGATGATGTCATCCAGGTAGGCAGCGGCGTATGCGGTGTGCGGTCGGAGGATTTTGTCCATGAGGCGCTGAAAGGTAGCGGGTGCCCCGAACAACCCAAACGGAAGCGTGACAAATTGGTGCAATCCAAACGGCGTTGTGAAGGCTGACTTTTCTTTGGATAACGGTGATAAGGGGATCTGCCAATATCCTTTAGTTAAGTCCAGCGTCGAATAAAAAGCAGCGGTACCCAGCCGATCAAGCAACTCGTCAACCAGCGGCATTGGATAGGCGTCAATTTCGACACCGCATTCACCTTGCGATAATCCACAGAATCGGACCGAGCCGTCTGTTTTCGGTACCAAAACGATCGGGCTCGCCCAGTCACTGCGGGACTCTTCTATTACTCCCATCTCTAGCATCGCCTCTAATTCTGACTGGACCACCTTTTCTTGTGCTCCGATGGTACGACGGCCGGCTGCGCACTACCACGCCCGGCTCGGTCTCAATATGGTGTTGAATAAGGTTGGTTCGACCGGGCCGGGCGAGAACACGTCCGCAAATTCTCTCTGCAACCGGGCTACATCGGTGAGCTGGGAGGGTGAGGTGATCCCCGGGCCAGAGTGAGTGATGGAACTTTGAGGCTCGCCTCTGGCCCGAGATCTTCCTCGTTACCTACTACCGTCGCCAGCATCACCGGCTCGACCTCGTTCCATTTTTAAGGAGGTTGAGGTGATAAATCTGGCGTGCCCGCTCCGATCCGTTCGAACCACCTCATAATTGAGATCCCCTACCTGCCGTGTGACCTCAAACGGTCCTTGCCACTAGGCGAGTAATTTGGAGCTAGAGGTAGGAGTAACACAAGTACTTTATCTCCCGGCGTGAAATTGCGTAATCTGGCCCCGATTGTATAGCCGGCTTTGCTTGTCCTGGGCCTGTAACAAATTCTCCATGGAGAGCTGCCCCAACGTGTGGAGTTTTGTTCTCAGGTCCAGCACATGCTGAATTTCATTTTTACTCTCCGAAGGTCCCTCCTCCCAAGTCTCCCTCAGGACGTCCAAAACCCCGCGGGGCTGGCGGCCGTACAGGAGCTCGAAGGGGAAAACCCGTGGAGGCTTTGCGGGACCTCGCGCGTGAACAAAAGGGGTTCCAGCCATTTGTCCCAATTTTGGCGTCTTCGTGAGCGAACTTTCGAATCATTGTTTTCAACGTACGATTAAATCGTTCCACCAGGCCGTCCGTTTGTGGGTGATAGACGCTGGTGCGAATCGATTTAATTCCCAACAACTCATAAAGTTCGCGAATGGTTCGTGACATAAACGCCGTGCCCTGATCGGTGAGAATCTCTTTCGGGATTCCCACCCGGGAGATCATACTAAACAGAGCCTCCGCTACACTCTTTGCGGAAATGTTGCGGAGCGCCACTGCCTCCGGGTATCGGGTTGCATAATCCACTAGAACTAATGCAAACCGATGCCCTCGTGCTGACCGTTCCAATGGCCCGATGAGGTCCATACCAATTCTTTCGAAGGGGACCTGCATTAGCGGAAGGGGCGAAAGGCGCTTTTGGGGAGGCCGATTCACTAACTGACATTCACGACAAGCCGCACACCACCGCGTACATTCTCGTGAATGCCCGGCCAAAAAACCGGGCCATTAAACGGTCCAGTGTTGCTGCTTGACCCAGATGCCCTGCCATAGGATTACAGTGAGCCGCCTGGAAAAGCATTTCCGGCGGCTTTTGGTACCAACAACTGGGTTGTATCTTGTTTTGACTGGCGTCCTGCGTCACTCGATACAACCTATCTTTTAATATAGCAAAATAGGGATAGGAAGGGGCCGTGCGGACTGGAGAGGCCGGCCGTCAATGGAACGGACCTGGTCGAACGCGTTTTTCAGCGACTCGTCCTGGGACTGCTCAGGGAAAATCATCACGC
Source organism: Gymnocypris eckloni scoliostomus (assembly GCA_027564155.1). Taxonomy (NCBI): domain Eukaryota; kingdom Metazoa; phylum Chordata; class Actinopteri; order Cypriniformes; family Cyprinidae; genus Gymnocypris; species Gymnocypris eckloni. Next base: position 24,938,443 of record CM050436.1, on the reverse strand, counting down.
TCCGTGAGGATTAGCCTCTCGACCGCTCCGTTCCCCTGGTGCCGCCTCAGCGGGTCCTGGCTCAGCCTCTCCCGTTCGCCGGCCGCCTCCCCTCCGGCTTCTCTTTTCCAGGAGGCATCCACACACAAAACTCCCAATAAAATTTTAAACGCTGGCCAATTGGTTCCCAAAATCAGCGGATGCTGGAGGCGGGGTTAACTGCCACCTCCACCTTATGCTTTTGCCCCGAAATTGGATGGTTAACAGCACTACTGGGTATGTCACCACATCCCCATGTACACACCTCACCCGAACCATGCAGCTCTTATCCAATGCCTCGGGCTGAATTATGCTTTGATGGATCGAGGTCTGGTTACATCCTGAATCCACCAAAGCCCAATAAGTACCCCCTAATACTCACAGGTATTTGGTACCCGCCAGCTTGATCGGGGGCAGCCTGTGGGGCGTCCGGAACCCGGACCAGTGTCCCCACCTCCATCACTGGACACCGGGTCCCCGCAACGCCAACAGGCCGCCCAGGCTTCCGCCACCCTAGTGGCGGAAGTGGACAAGGAATTGGCGGAGACCCCGGAGGAACGGGAATGAGCGCGGAGCTCGGGCTGGCTGACCCCGCCTCCCTGGCGTGGGCTCTCCCGGCCGCCGACTCCGTGCCGGGTCCTCCTCTCCATCGAGGCTGGGCTCGAGGAACCACGCCGCACGGGACCTGGGAAGGAAGATAGGGGGAGACACAGAAGGGGAAGAGAGAGAGAGAGACGGATGGTAGGGTTTCGCCAACCCCATGGCACGCCACCATCTGGTCCTCGGCGAGTTGGATGGCCAGATCCAGCGACGCCGGGCGGTGGCACTGGACCCACTGCGCGGTCGCCTTAGGGAGCCGCGCAATAAACTGCTCCAGCACCACCTGGTCGATGACATGGTCGACGCCGCCTTCCCCGGCCAACAGCCATCTGCGGCAGGCGTCCCGGAGCTGGTGAGCCATCACGAAGGGCCGGCCGTTCTCCCCCAGCTCCAGTGAACGAAAGCGCTGGCGGTGCTGCTCGGGGCTCCGGCCGACCCGCTGGAGGATGGCTCGTTTCAGGTCGTCGTAGACCAGGAGTTTCTAGACTGGCAGCTGCTGCGCCGCCAACTGCGCCTCCCCGGTTAGCAGGGGGATGAGGCGCACTGGCCAGTCCGTTTGTGGCCACCCACATGCCGCCGCGGTCTTTTCGAAGAGGTCGAGGAACGCCTCCGGGTCATCCTGCGGCCCCATCTTCTGTACCGGCATGTGGGTGGGCGGGGCCGGGACTGTTGGATTCTCACCGGCCCGAACCTCCCGGTCCATCCAGCTCCGGAACAGCTCGCGGTCCTCCCGCTGGTTCTGGACGAGGGCACAGAATCTCCTCTCCTGGTCTGCCCTCATGTCCATCAGCGCTTTGTGATGTTCTTGGTGGAGTCCCGCGAGCGACTGGATGACATCCGCAAATGGCGATCCCGATGGTGAGGACATGATGGCAGCGGCGTTCCGGCTTCCTTCCCGGTTTCGCAACCAGTGTAACAAAGTTCGTAGGAAGGAAGGAAGCGGACAGGGTTGGCTCGTGAAGACTCAGGTGTTTTTATTTAAGACAGATAAACTCACACAGGTGCGCACTCTGCGTCACCCGGAAACATCAACTCTCTCGTTCGTCTCCGCGATCACTCTCTGTATTCGTTCCGACTGTTTCTCTCTGACAGCTCGTGCGCCCAGTCTTCACTCCGTCTCTCTCTGAACTGCGTTCACGGCGGCTTTTATCCGGTCTCCACGCCAATTACTGCAATCAGACACAGGTGATCCTCATTTTGCACTTGACCCACTTACTTACCGCTGTCTCCTGAGTCTTTCTCCCGCTGCAGACTTCGCTGAACCACGCCCCCCTCGCCACAGTATTACTAGAAAAAAGCAGTGCTTCATTTTGCAGTAAGGTTGAACTGCTTGGTTAATATAATACGTCGTGTTTGGATGGCTGTGCTAATTGTTTTGAGAACAAGTTCACTGCATTGGAAAAAAGTGTCAAATCAATTGAGAAAAACTGTAATACTTTTTAAAATTATTGCAAGTAGTAACTCACCCCATGTTGTTTTCTGCTTTATATTACAGACAAAATACAGCTAGCTTAGAAGATAAATTAAAAAATATTGATGAAATGATCAAGCAAAGTACTGTAATTGAGAAGGGTACTCCTGCTAGATATCGTGTGAAACCCAGAACAGACTCTGGTGATGAATATCAAGCATACAGAAAAATTATCTTTGGAGAAAAAGATAACCACAAACCCCATAAAACCATTCTGATGGTGGGAGAAACAGAAACAGGAAAAACAACCCTGATCAATACGATGGTCAACTACTTCTTAAAGATAGAGAAAAACGATAAGGTTTGGTTTGAGATCACAGATGACAAGAGTGAAGGTCGGTCTTTAGTTCAAAGTCAGACCTCCAGGATTACTATCTATGACTTAAATCTACAAGAGAGTCCAAACAATTTAACAATCATCGACACGCCAGGATATGGAGACACACATGACATTCAGAATGATAAAGAGATAGCCAGGAGTTTGCTTAGTTTAAGCAGATGCAATGACTGGGTCCATGAAATACACACAGTGTGTTTGGTGATCAAAGCAACAGAAAATCGACTCTCTGACAGACAACAATACATATTAGATGCTGTTCAGTCTTTATTTGGAAGAGATATGGCTGAAAACATTGTCTTGCTCTTCACACACGCAATGAGTTCGAATCCTAAAAAGGCTTTGATGGCTGTTGAAGAGGCTAAAGTCAAGTGTGCAGTAAATGACAAGAATCAGCCAGTGTTTTTCCTGTTTAACAATTGTCAGTCAGAAGATGATGAAGAAGAAGATGAAACTATGGGGCAACATGCATGGGATCTCAGTTATAAAGGAATAAAAGGATTGTTCAGTTTTCTTGACAACATAAAATCAAAAACCCTAAAGATGACTCAAGATGTGTTACAACAACAGGAGCAGTTGGAGACAAATATCATTAATTTACAATCACGTGTTCAAGAGATGGAACTAAAGCAAACGGAGCTGAAACAAACTCAAGAAGCTCTGGAAAATAACAAAGAAGATGTCAAGAGAAATAAGAACTTTGAGTATGAAGTTGATGTGACCTACAAAACTAAGATTCCCATAGATCCAACAACTTGGTACTTGACCAAAAAGGCGACATGCTGCACTGTCTGTGAGGAGAACTGTCATTATCCAGGATGCTGGTGGGCTGATAATCTCTCCTGGTGCAGCGTGATGAAAGATGATTACTGTACAGTGTGCTCTAATAGATGCCACCATAGCAAACACATCAAAGAAGCAGCAATTTATGAAACAAAGACAAGGAAGGAGACGAGGACATATGAAGATTTAAAGAAGAAATATGATGGTAAGATTATTGATTGTGAGTCTCTGGTCAGGAAGCTGGAAGAAGAACTGCAAGAATTAGAGAAAATGAAGATACATCTGGTGAATGAAGCTTTTGAGTGTGTGATGAATCTGGATGAAATCGCACTCAACCCTGATTCACTGTTAATACTCCTGCATGTTGATTTTATGATTGAGAAACTGAAGGAAATTAATGAGCCTGTCAAGGCCACAAAACTACAAGACTTCAAGAAGAGAGCAGGAGGACAAAAAAAAGGAGCACTGGGATACATTACAAGGTTAATTAAATAAACATAAATAATACCTCGGCTACAAAAACATGTTTTTCAGGTGATGTAATCTATAGTGTTAATGATTGTAATTGCAAGGTTTTATGAATCTAACATTTTTCTTTCTTCATACTTCATACATTTCATACATGTGTTTTGCTTTGGATAGAGGGAATGTACTACAATAACTGATGTAAATTACTATATTGATTACCAACATTTGTTTCTGACAAAATCAGATTTACAACATGAATGAATATGGTAGTGCAACTTTAAAATACACTGTAATGTTTATATATAATAATAATAATAATCTAACTTACCCAAGTGTCTACCTGGTCTGGTGTGTGGGGATATTGTTATGCACAAGCCAGGCACAGAGGTTCTGTGGAAGGTAATCAAGGTGACATTATATTCTTTATGCTTAATACATCAACCCCTTTTAATATAATGAAGAAAACCCTGATTCATTCAGAAGGCATAAACCCAGGTCTTCACGCATCTGTGCAATGTTTGTGTCTGTGCATGAGAACGTCAAGCACCCCCCCAGAAGAAGTTCTTCTGCAAACTAGAAAATTGTCATTGAACCATTTACACTGATTGGCCTTTATGTGATTTTATTACCTATAATTATAGTAACCATTGTATTAGATAGATTTTGTTTTGCAATCCGAATGATAACAAATGTAATTTACCTTATTATCACTGTTACTTCATTTTGAATGAAAGTTGTGAGTTGTATGTTATATACATTTTCATGTAGTAGGTCAACAAAATGATCAAAAAAGTGATTAACTTCACATTTGAATTAAAGCCTGTTATGTGCATAAAGAGCGCATGACTGTGCAGTAACACAGAATAATCACAATACTGTATATGCCTTTTGCAAGTTATGTTATGTCCTCTCCATAAACACGTTTGCGATTAAAACTAATGGAAAAATAACCTGCTGTCTTTATTTTTTTCATAAATGCAAAATAGCCACATAACGACATTATCTTTTATCATCTCACCATGTTTCTAACCATGCTGCAAAAGGCCATTTTTTATCTTTGACCCTAATACAAACACATGCATGAATATATTAAAGAAAAATATGCAATGTTTATATATTAAATATATTTATAAATTATTGAATATACATGTAAATATTTTCAAAATATATACATGCATGTGTGTGTATTTATATACACATAATAAACACACATATATTATGTAAACAAAGTTTTATTTTGTATGTGATTAATCGTTGGACAGCACTAATATTCATATTCATATTCAGAATTATGAGAGAACTGATCAGATGAAGGAGCTTTACCTTCACCCACATGAGCGCTGGAGACGTGACCGTCAGTTTATCATCGTGGATATGAACTCCTCCATGAGTCCTGACGGAAAACTATTCCCATTCATATCATAATTAAAATCATAATTACAGAATATTACACCGGTGAATTCAGGTCTGGAAACCGTTTGAAACAAATGCAATCAATTAATATAATTTTTCATAGTTATGCTCAGCCCTAAACATGTTTTATTGGCTAGAAATTGCTCTTTGTGAGTTATTAATAATAATTCATAATCCTGTCAAATTATTAATCGCATCCAAAATAAAGGTTTGTGTGTACATAATATATGTTTGTGCACTGTCTATGTTTATTACGTATATATAAAAGCACACACATACAGTATATATTTTGATATTTTTATTTATATTAATATAATTTATTTTAAATATAAATATATGTAATATATGAACATTACATATTTTTCTTAAATATATTTATAAATACATAATAAATATACACAGCCCATTTATATTATATGAGCAAAAGCGTTTATTTTGTATGTAATTAATCGTTTGATAGCACTAATAATTCATCATCCAGAAATATAATCATAATATATCAAATACATTTTATTTATACAAATATAATAAAATTAATTTTTAACAATTTTAGAAATATATTGTAGTGAAAATGCATTTCTTGCTTTCTTTTTTTGTTTGTTTATTTTTGCTCTAAAATTATTTATTGGCTCTTCGTGAATTATTAAACATATTCCTCATCCGAAAATCATTTAAATGACTTGACCAAAAGGAGTTTATATATATATATATATATACAGTATATATTTTGAAAATATGTCCATGTATTTACATCTATGTATTTACATTAATATAATTTATATTATATATAAATATATTTAATATATAAACATTACAAATTTGAAATCTGAAATATATTTTTCTTAAATATATACATGCACGTGTTTGTATTTATATATACATAATGAATATACACAGTACACAGTCATATATTATATGAGCAGAAAAAATATTTTGATGCGATTAATTATTTGACAGCATTAATAATTAATTATCCAGAAATCATGAGAATTCTTTAACTAAAAAAGTGTGGGAATCCCAAAATATATAATCATAATATATAAACTTGATTTATACAAATATATTAAAACATCTGTTTTAGAGAATACATTTTTGCATTTTTGAGTATTTTAAATATTTTAATAAATTATACAAAATATATTGAATAATGAATATGCATATCTTTCTTTCTTTGTTTATTTTTGCTCTAAGATAAATTAATGGCCAGAAATGTCTCTTCGTGAATTATTAAACATAACTCCTCATCTGAAACTGGTTGAAATGACTTGAGCAACAGGTGTGTGAACCCTGCACAATATGAATATAATAACAATATGAATATATGAGTGGTGTTACCTGAACTCGGGCAGCTCGCTGTCGAACTGGACGCTGCTCTGGAGAACCAGCTCAAGATTTACATCGACGACCACCACTTTCAGCTTCAGAAATACACATTCATAATAATTATCATTCATAATAAACACATTCAGTTACATGCATGCGGTTGCATTTGTCCACTCACATTTCATTCAGCTTCACATTTGATCATTCCCTGAGAACTAACTCCAAGTTTTATGTTATTAATAAAATATTGTCCATCAATTAATGACTTTATTAATTCATATTTTGAGCACTAATAATGCATCACAATGCATTGATACAAAGAGATTACCATTCAAGATGAGAGAAGACCAAAGCTGATTGAAAAAAGCCAGATAATATGATTATTGATGCACAGATTTTCACACAGAGTAAAAAAAGAATTAATTAATGAGCTTTTTGACTCTCTCAGAAAAACACAGCGAGTCAGAAACAGAAACATCTCAAAACAATACTCCAAGTATAAAACAGCATCGTGTAAATATTGTAAAGAAATCATAATCATGTCACATATCAGATATTTCCATCTCGCTCCATCAGTATAAAGCACTTTGTATATCATGACATAACTTCAGAGCATTATCTCTCACTGATAGGAGTGTTTATCTACCTGTTGCGTGCTGAAATCGAACCCCAGAAAACAAGACTCTGCTCCTGCAGCCATTTATAGATCAAAACATCCCGCCATCAAGCGATACTGTAGCACAGACGGCGAATTATGAGTTATGAATATTAATGAGGACGCTAGCGTTAACTTCCTGGAGCGACGGTCATGTGACCTAATTAACATTCATGAGCACAACCCTCGCCATTCGTTCTTTCAGCTGGCTTAGTCACGCCCACTCACCTCCGTCAGCCAATCATGTCAGCGAACATCATTAATATTCATGATCCAGCGAGCACGTGATTTACACAGAGACCTTCGTTCAGAACTCTTAAAGGGACTGTGTTTCTCCTAAAAACACATGTTTGCTTAACTTAGTGAACTTTAATCTGTGACCCCGTCATGCTAGAGGTTTAACTATTGATGTGCTGTTTTAGAAATATGTATTTATAATAGCACGAAGGGTAGTTTCAGCACATATTATAAACAGGAAGCTGAAGGATGTCTGAAACAATTCACGGAAGTTAAACACGCACGTGCACAAACAACGCTTTTAAGTGCACGTGCAGAAAGCAGCCAAGCAATTTCAGCTCAAGATAGCATTATATAGTATTTTATGAAAGCTGAATTTGAGCTGATGTTGTGGTCAAACAACCCAAGATTGTATTTATGCAATACTATTAATTGCTGCTATTAACACACTACAAAATAGCATTGCATATTGTATTATTTTAATGTTGGGAGCAATTTGCAATAATACACTTCAGCTAAAGTAACTAACATGCAACATGATTGAGTTAGTGAACGTTCACCTCACCCTGCATCAACAACACTGAGCAAACATTACATGATTAATGAGTTTAACTGTGTTATTTCATCTGTCTTTTCTACATTTATTTTTGCTAGACTTTGCACAACATACTAATATTGAAATATGAATATTGCACGAGTGTTCATTATTGCCTTTGTCTGTGCAATACTCAGAACAATCTTGCATTGTCCTCGTGTTTGCATTTTGATGCAAGTCTTGTTGGGAAAGCCCACAAAGCACACACGAGACGAGAGCCACCAGCTGCGTTTATGATTCTACTGCAGTAAAGCATATTTCTCTGGATGTAATCAGGATGTGCGGTTGCTCGTATCCACCGTGTGCAGACGTGTGTGGAGAGATCTGGACAGAAGAGGAGGACCAGAGCATCTTCAGGATGGACATCCAGCTCTTAGAAGAGCAATACAGCTCCATCAGAGAGACACAGAGACGCCAGACTCATGTCACGTGCTTCAAGAGAGGTGAGAACTGAAGTTTAAACTCTATATTCATCACAGAATCCAGCGAAGAGGAAACATGAACCGACATTCTGTGTTTGCTCAAAGTTATGTGCTCTCAGAAATATCATTTATGGAATGTTTTTCTGAAACTAGGTGAAATTGTATAAAATAACGTCGGGATGTTTTCTCTAAAGTTCACATATCAAGTTTTTTGAATGTTCATAGAACATAAATACATTTTTTATATCATTAGAAAACATATTTGTGTTAGCTTGGATTAGATATATGTAAAAAACAATATGAATAATTGCATAAATGAATAACTCTATTGTGAGTTACATGTTTTGTTGGTAATATTTGTTGCATTTAAATCAGTTGCATTTATTGTTAAACACAGAAAAAATATTTGTAATTTTATTGCACAGTTTACTCGATGAATTTATATTTTTTTGTATTTTTAAGAGTTTTTTATGTAAATAAAGTCAATCTAAAGCCATAAAAAATTGTGTTACTTTGAATTAAAATACATTTTGACTAAATTTAAATAAAATATTAAAAAATAAAACTTATTTTCATTCAGCAACATTTCTCATTTTCATTTATTTATTTATCTTGATAATAATAATAAAATTAAAAATAATACAAATGTAAATATATGAATTATATATATATATGATTAAAAAATAAATAAATGCACTTATAAAATCTAAAAATAAAGACTAATTTAAAATATTAATAAAAACTATAATAGTATATATTTTATACTAAAATAACCATAATTAGTAAAATAGTGAACATTTACAGTATTATTACCCTGGAAAAATGTAACAAAATGCATAAAATATAACAAATGTAACATCAAAGGCAACATGTGACAACTTTATATTTATGTAAAATATTCTAGTTGTGAGTTCAGTTCAGTCATCATTATAAACAGTAGCTGACGCCTAATTGTGAATGTGGTTTATTGTTATTAATTGGACATATTTTATCATAACTGAGATACCGAATCTGTGACAACTTGCCCCAGTTATGTCTTAAATAAGACTTTTTTTTTTTTTACTTTTAGAAATGCATTGTTATGATTTACATTTGTGTTCAATCATGTGAAGCTGTGTTTGACGAGCTTGTGTTCAATCATGTGATGCTGTGTTTGACGAGCTTGTGTTCAATCATGTGATGCTGTGTTTAACGAGCTTGTGTTCAATCATGTGAAGCTGAGTTTAACGAGCTTGTGTTCAATCATGTGATGCTGTGTTTGAGCTTGTGTTCAATCATGTTTGACGAGCTTGTGCTCATCTACAGCACCAAACGATGAAGAGATAAGCAAGCGGCATACGTCTGGTGGAGGTGGTTCCCGTGAGTCAGATCAGACGCTCGGCTTCACCTAAAGCACCAGAGACCGGTGTGAGCGTGTGCTGGATCCTGACAGCGGTCTGTGGCGCTCACATCTGGACCTGCACCGCATTCAACACACGCCTGAACACACTGCGTCGACAGAAGCCTCCAGCACGAGCTCAGAGTCTGGAGAACATCACCTGACCGTCAACAGCTGGAGGAAGATCTCAGCTCCAGCGGGTTTGAGCCGCTCCAAACATTACCCGTTCCCTCAGAAGAAAAGCCCGAGACAGTCAGAGACGGCCAGGAGACTGGGACTCTACGCCTCGCTCTGAAGACAATGACATGATGACTTACTGCTCTCAACATTCCTCATTTTCATTTACACTACAATAACTCAAACTTATATATGTGTACGTGACCCTGCAGCACAGACGCAGTCATAACAGCACAGCTATAGACAACAATACAGTGTATGGCTCAAAATTATACATTTTTATTTTATGCCAAAAATCATTAGGATATTAAAATCAAGTTCAATGAAGATATGTCCTACCGTAAATATATCAAAACTTAATTACTAATTAGTAATATGCATTGCTAAGAACGTCATAATGTGATTTTCTCAATATTTAGATTTTTTTTTGCACCCTCAGATTCCAGATTTTCAAATATTGTCCAAACCATACATCAATGGAAATATTATATACTCAGCTTCCAGATTATGCATAAATCTCAATTTCATAAAAATGTACACTTATGACTGGTTTTGTGCTCCAGGGTCACACTAAATTAAAATGTATTAATTAAAAATATTAATAAAAACGATAATAGTATCTCTTTTATACTAAAATAACCATGCTATAAATAAAAATAGTGGGCATTTCCATTATTATTACCCTGGAAATAATAACAAAGATATCATCAGAGGCAACATGTGACAACTTGCCCCGCCTTCATATTCATGTCAAATATTCAAATCCTGAGTTCAACTATAGTCCAGTCGTCGTTATATACAGTATCTGACTCTTGTCCTAACGTCAGTGGGGTTTATTGTCTGTGGTAAGCAACCGAACACTTAAAAGTTCATCTAATGAATAAAAATAACCATGCTTTAAATAAATATAGTGGGCATTTCCATTATTATTACCCTGGAAATAATAACAAAGGTATCATCAGAGGCAACATGTGACAACTTGCCCCGCCTTCATATTCATGTCAAATATTCAAATATCATTATATATCAGTGGGGTTTATTGTCCTAATGAATAAAAGTCAGTTTATTGAATTTGAATAGATAATTTATCATTTAACACTGATTATCCTCTTTAACAATCCTTTCTTTAGATGTATGTTCATAATGTCTCTTCAAACCAAAGGCAATGTATGCTGATAGACAAACGTATTAATCCAGATGTTTTAATGAGAATAATGTATCCATAAATAATACTTTAAGAACGTGTTCTTAGCATTATGAGACTGTTTATCAAACACACATAACATCATAAGGAAGTGTTTTCTGACTGTATCAAATATTAACAAGGTTCTAAGAATGATCCATAAATGCTACTTTAGGAATGTTTTGTCCTAATATTTCCATTGTCATATTTTACAGCAGTAGTATTCTGTAGTGATGAGCTGAAAACAAACACAACGAGTGCTTTCTATCACGACACGGACAGATAGTTAGAGATTATTGATGGTGTTGGTTAATATTCATGCAGACTGTAAACAAATGCTTATGTATTTACTTGAATCATACAGTATATATTGATATGCATTGGTTTAAAACAGGAGACGATTAATGAGACATCGCATCATATGACTAATTGTTCGTCTGCATAGTTTGCATAATTACTAATTGTCAGATCAATGTTTGATGTGCATTGTACAGTATGAAGTTGTAAATAAAAAAAATATTATTGGAGTATGTTTTATACATTTGAGTCTTCAACTTGAACATTTCTTGTTTAATTCAATGTGTTACTTGATTTGTGATATTTAATAGCAATTTCTGAGTGAAAATTGTTTCAAAATAAATCTTATATCATATGTTTTAGTGTATGTAATGCAAGCACAATCCATCTGTGTAACTTAGGTAACAGTGATATTTATATAAAATAAACATTGATCTCTTTGTCAATATTCATTTCTAAAAATCGAATTAATGAAGTTTTTTTGAGAATAAGTAACAGTATACGAAATATACACATTTATACCCATAAATGCCAGTGTACATAACAACGGTAAAAAAATCTAATTAAATATCAAATTAAAGAATTGTGGTGTGGACCAGACCATAAAAAAATAATAAAATAAAATAAAAAATTATAAAAAATATTAAATAAAATAAAATATTAAATAAAATAAAATTAAACTAAATTAAATACATTTCAAATTAAAGAATTGTGGTGTGGACCAGACAAAACATTTTTTATAATATATTTTTTATTATTAATTAAAATAATAATAATAAAACAAATGTAAAAAAAAATAAAAAAAATAAATAAAATAAAATATAAATATTAATTTTTTTACATTGGAATAATACGTGCATCAAAATTATTATCCTTCTAGTAAACCTAATAATTTCTCAATATACACAAAAACAAAACAAACAGACAAAAAAAACATAACATAACAAAACAAACAAAAACGCAATAGATTAATAAACAATAGATTTTCAGTAAAAATAGATGTTGTTTTTGGTGCAAAAATCATAGGAGAAATCAATATCCTACCATAAAAATGTAATCCATCTAACATACATTTATTTCGATATATACCTAATTAGTCAAGTTAGTGATGTGAAACCTGGGGAACAAGCACTTGTATTTGCATTTGTCCTCCTTTGTGTAAAAACGGAGTTTTAAATAAATAAAAATGAATCAATAATCAAAAATATAAATTGTAATATTTTATACACATTCTATTGTATAAATATATAATATAGAGATAAAATATATAATATAGCAGACACTTCATCGCCCATCCAGTAGGAGGTGCTAAAAACACAAAAATATTAAAATAAAAAAATTAAATCAGATGACGTGTGCAACCGGAAGTGACCACGAATCAGGAAGAAAACAATAACAACATCACGTGTTCATCAGCGCAGCGTCGGTGAGACGTTCTTAACATTGAACAATATATTTAAACTCAGCGCAGGAGTCTCACATTAACAACACATACACATACATATACAAGTAGAACTATATAATAAAGCGTGTAAATGTGTCGAGCTGTTATCTGCAGCGTTTGATGATAATAAATGCCGGGTTTTCAGGGGATTTCCACTGGTTTCGCTTTCGGTTCCAGTCGCTTTGTGCTTCAGAAGAACTCTGGAGGTCTGTAGAGATGGAGGAGAAGCACATGCAGTCAGTGCTCATCTCTCTGCTGAGGCGGGATCAAGTCCAGCTGTGGACGGAGCCCTTCATCTCTGACCAGCAGAAGATCCAGGTGAGAGTCACCTACAGCTAACACTCATTGAACCATGCTTTACTACAGATACAACATGTTTACTAGAGTTAAACACCAATGAACCATGCTTTACTACAGATACAACCTGTTTACTAGAGTTAAACACCAATGAACCATGCTTTACTACAGATACAACATGTTTACTAGAGTTAAACACTCAATGAACCATGCTTTACTACAGATACAACATGTTTACTAGAGTTAAACACCAATGAACCATGCTTTACTACAGATACAACATGTTTACTAGAGTTAAACACCAATGAACCATGCTTTACTACAGATACAACATGTTTACTAGAGTTAAACACTAATGAACCATGCTTTACTACAGATACAACACGTTTACTAGAGTTAAACACCAATGAACCATGCTTTACTACAGATACAACCTGTTTACTAGAGTTAAACACTAATGAACCATGCTTTACTACAGATACAACATGTTTACTAGAGTTAAACACTAATGAACCATGCTTTACTACAGATACAACATGTTTACTTGAGTAAAACACCAAATGAACCATGCTTTACTACAGATACAACATGTTTACTAGAGTTAAACACTAATGAACCATGCTTTACTACAGATACAACATGTTTACTAGAGTTAAACACTAATGAACCATGCTTTACTACAAATACAACATGTTTACTAGAGTTAAACACTAATGAACCATGCTTTACTACAGATACAACACGTTTACTAGAGTTAAACACCAATGAACCATGCTTTACTACAGATACAACATGTTTACTAGAGTTAAACACTAATGAACCATGCTTTTACTACAGATACAACATGTTTACTAGAGTTAAACACTAATGAACCATGCTTTACTACAGATACAACATGTTTACTAGAGTTAAACACCAATGAACCATGCTTTACTACAGATACAACATGTTTACTAGAGTTAAACACCAATGAACCATGCTTTACTACAGATACAACATGTTTACTAGAGTTAAACACTAATGAACCATGCTTTACTACAGATACAACATGTTTACTAGAGTTAAACACCAATGAACCATGCTTTACTACAGATACAACATGTTTACTAGAGTTAAACACCAATGAACCATGCTTTACTACAGATACAACCTGTTTACTAGAGTTAAACACTAATGAACCATGCTTTACTACAGATACAACATGTTTACTAGAGTTAAACACTAATGAACCATGCTTTACTACAGATACAACATGTTTACTAGAGTTAAACACTAATGAACCATGCTTTACTACAGATACAACATGTTTACTAGAGTTAAACACCAATGAACCATGCTTTACTACAGATACAACATGTTTACTAGAGTTAAACACTAATGAACCATGCTTTACTACAGATACAACATGTTTACTAGAGTTAAACACTAATGAACCATGCTTTACTACAGATACAACATGTTTACTAGAGTTAAACACTAATGAACCATGCTTTACTACAGATACAACATGTTTACTAGAGTTAAACACCAATGAACCATGCTTTACTACAGATACAACATGTTTACTAGAGTTAAACACTAATGAACCATGCTTTTACTACAGATACAACATGTTTACTAGAGTTAAACACTAATGAACCATGCTTTACTACAGATACAACATGTTTACTAGAGTTAAACACCAATGAACCATGCTTTACTACAGATACAACCTGTTTACTAGAGTTAAACACCAATGAACCATGCTTTACTACAGATACAACATGTTTACTAGAGTTAAACACTAATGAACCATGCTTTACTACAGATACAACATGTTTACTAGAGTTAAACACCAATGAACCATGCTTTACTACAGATACAACATGTTTACTAGAGTTAAACACCAATGAACCATGCTTTACTACAGATACAACATGTTTACTAGAGTTAAACACTAATGAACCATGCTTTACTACAGATACAACATGTTTACTAGAGTTAAACACTAATGAACCATGCTTTACTACAGATACAACATGTTTACTAGAGTTAAACACCAATGAACCATGCTTTACTACAGATACAACATGTTTACTAGAGTTAAACACCAATGAACCATGCTTTACTACAGATACAACATGTTTACTAGAGTTAAACACTAATGAACCATGCTTTACTACAGATACAACATGTTTACTAGAGTTAAACACTAATGAACCATGCTTTACTACAGATACAACATGTTTACTAGAGTTAAACACCAATGAACCATGCTTTACTACAGATACAACATGTTTACTAGAGTTAAACACCAATGAACCATGCTTTACTACAGATACAACATGTTTACTAGAGTTAAACACTAATGAACCATGCTTTACTACAGATACAACATGTTTACTAGAGTTAAACACCAATGAACCATGCTTTACTACAGATACAACATGTTTACTAGAGTTAAACACTAATGAACCATGCTTTACTACAGATACAACATGTTTACTAGAGTTAAACACCAATGAACCATGCTTTACTACAGATACAACATGTTTACTAGAGTTAAACACCAATGAACCATGCTTTACTACAGATACAACATGTTTACTAGAGTTAAACACTAATGAACCATGCTTTACTACAGATACAACATGTTTACTAGAGTTAAACACCAATGAACCATGCTTTACTACAGATACAACCTGTTTACTAGAGTTAAACACTAATGAACCATGCTTTTCTACAGATGCAACATGTTTACTAGAGTTAAACACTAATGAACCATGCTTTACTACAGATACAACCTGTTTACTAGAGTTAAACACTAATGGACCATGCTTTACTACAGATACAACATGTTTACTAGAGTTAAACACTAATGACCCATGCTTTACTACAGATACAACATGTTTACTAGAGTTAAACACCAATGAACCATGCTTTACTACAGATACAACATGTTTACTAGAGTTAAACACCAATGAACCATGCTTTACTACAGATACAACATGTTTACTAGAGTTAAACACCAATGAACCATGCTTTACTACAGATACAACATGTTTACTAGAGTTAAACACTAATGAACCATGCTTTACTACAGATACAACATGTTTACTAGAGTTAAACACCAATGAACCATGCTTTACTACAGATACAACATGTTTACTAGAGTTAAACACCAATGAACCATGCTTTACTACAGATACAACATGTTTACTAGAGTTAAACACCAATGAACCATGCTTTACTACAGATACAACATGTTTACTAGAGTTAAACACCAATGAACCATGCTTTACTACAGATACAACATGTTTACTAGAGTTAAACCATGGTAAACACTAATTAACCATGCTTTTACTACAGATACAACATGTTTACTGGAGTTAAACACTAATGAACCATGCTTTACTACAGATACAACATGTTTACTAGAGTTAAACCAATGAACCATGCTTTACTACAGATACAACATGTTTACTGGAGTTAAACACTAATGAACCATGCTTTACTACAGATACAACATGTATACTAGAGTTAAACCATGGTAAACACTAATTAACCATGCTTTTACTACAGATACAACATGTTTACTAGAGTTAAACACCAATGAACCATGCTTTACTACAGATACAACATGTTTACTAGAGTTAAACACCAATGAACCATGCTTTACTACAGATACAACATGTTTACTAGAGTTAAACCATGGTAAACACTAATTAACCATGCCTTTACTACAGATACAACATGTATACTAGAGTTAAACACTAATGAACCATGCTTTACTACAGATACAACACGTTTACTAGAGTTAAACCATGGTAAACACTAATTAACCATGCTTTTACTACAGATACAACATGTTTACTAGAGTTAAACACTAATTAACCATGCTTTACTACAGATACAACATGTTTACTAGAGTTAAACACTAATTAACCATGCTTTACTACAGATACAACATGTTTACTAGAGTTAAACAATAATGAACCATGCTTTACTACAGATACAACATGTTTACTAGAGTTAAACCATGGTAAACACTAATTAACCATGATTTTACTACAGATACAACATGTTACTGTATCTGTAGTTAATTAATATTACTCAGTACTTAAATGCAACAAGGACACCTTCAAATGAAGTGTAACCTTATTTTGTAACTGAGTTAGTTACATGTAACCAGTTACTTCCCAACACTAGCCTTTAACGTGTTTATTTGACTTGATGTGTTCAGGAACTGGCTCAGAGATACGTGTCAGAGACTGAGTTTACTCTGGAGGAGGTGATATCAGCTCTGGAGAGCATCAGAGCAGACACCAGCCAGAAAGATGAAGGGAATAAAGCGTTTAAAGAGACAGCAGTGGCCTCGCTGGACCTCCACCTGCCCAAAAGAGAAGGAGAGGTACTGATGCAGTCACTTCACATGGAGATTCAGTGATTTAACTCCTGCTTTTGGTGATTTGTATCTATTTTTTTTTGAAGAGTAAGAAAAGGAAAGCTAATTTAAAAGCCAAACTGGACATCACCACGAAAGAGCTGAAGAAACGGTAAGTGAAGAAAACTGGACCGGAGCTCATTTCTAGATGCCTGTTTCTGCCACGGAATAGAATTAAAAACTAATTAACCTGTTTATCAGAAAGTTTTGACATGTTTCTAACAATTCAGATTGTTTTTTTCTTGCAATTCTGAATTTATGTCTCTCAATTCTGAGTTTATATGACACAGTTTTGAAATTTTACTCAAAATTTTGACTTTTTGGTCTCACAATTCTAATTGTTTTCTCATAATTCTGAGTTTATATGACACAGTTTTGAAATTCTACTTAAAATTATGACTTTTTGGTCTCACAATTCTGATTGTTTTCTCACAATTCTGAGTTTATTAGACACGGTTTTGACATTTTTCTCACAAATCTGAGTTTATATGACACAGTTTTGACATTTTTCTCACAAATCTGAGTTTATATGACACAGTTTTGACATTTTTCTCACAATTCTGAGTTTATATGACACAGTTTTGACATTTTTCTCACAATTCTGAGTTTATATGACACAGTTTTTAAATTTTTCTCACAATTCTGAGTTTATATGTCACAGTTTTGACATTTTTCTCATAATTCTGAATTTATATGACACAGTTTTGACATTTTTCTCACAATTCTGAGTTTATTAGACACGGTTTTGACATTTTTCTCACAAATCTGAGTTTATATGTCACAGTTTTGACATTTTTCTCACAAATCTGAATTTATATGTATCAGTTTTGACATTTTTCTCACAATTCTGAGTTTATATGTCACAGTTTTGACATTTTTCTTGCGATATACACATTCAATTGCGAAGGAAATAAATCAGAATTGTGACATAAAGAGTTGAAATTACCATTTTCAAGAAAACCAAGAAAAATATAGAATTATGAATAATATTATTATATATATTTTTTTGAGTGGCAGAAACTAAAAAATCCAATTTGTGAGATAATGTCCTTTTTATTCCATGGCAGAAATGGTCTCCAATACATTTCTCATGTAATTCACTCTCATTTAAATCATTTTTCAGTCCTTTGTGTTTGATTTGAAACTTATTCTGCTTTAAAGGATCAGTGAGGAGTATGGATTCAAACACTTTAATCTGATTTTGACGGGAAAAACACTGTCTCCAGGTACACTTGCACCTTTATTCATAGTTGTATTAATTACTGCATGTTGTAACATGCTCCGTGTCTCTTTTAGGGAAAAGGCTTGATGAACAGAACGTGAAGAACAACAGTAAGATCATGGTGCTGGTTGTGTCCTCGGAGCAGGAGAAGAATGAGATGCGGGAGGAAGAGGAGAAGAAGCGCCAGCATGATGAAGGATTTCAGAGAACGCAGAAAGGTTTCCAGATTCTGTCCGAAAGAGGTGAACCTGCAATATTATGGGCACAAGACCTATTACTGTCCCTCCATTTTTCACGATTCTGTGATCGTAGAACACAATGCAAAAAATTGAAATTGAAATCCTTTACAATTCGTCATTTAACTGCAAAATAATCACAAAAAAGCAAAGCGGCCACTTACAGTGATCGACCCATTAGTCTGATAAAGAAACATGCATAGAGCGCAGAACATGCTTGATGCTGAAAATAATTATTAAATACAATAAGCCATGAAAAATACCTTATGCAGCACTACTAACTGAGGGTTTCCCAAAGTGGGGTTCGCAGACCCCTGGTGGTTCCTGAGGGAATTGCAGGGGTACGTTTACCATTAATGAATTAATTAAAAAATATATGTAAATTAAATTAAAATGTTACAGATGTATCCAAATGTGATGTAAATGTAAAATCTTAAATGTAGTAAAAAATATATATTTTGGGGAAACCCTGTATTAAAAAACATAATTATTTTTAAGTTAAACATGCAAATGTGCCATTAAATTATTGGAATATTTACTTAAAATCTCAGCGGGTACTTCAAGTAAATAATCACGCGCTTGAATGATCAAATACAACCAAAATTATGTCAAAATGTACAATATTCGCGTATAATATCAGTTGGATTTGTGCATTAGATCTTAAAGTGACAGCAGCCTATTATACCTGCTGTTGTATATTTATTTATTAAATAAAATTATTATTTGTTAAGTATACTGTCCTGCGCATTTTATTTTAGATTTGTGTACTTCATTTTTTTCCACACCTATATTTATGTATATTCTCTTTGTGTTGCATATAATTGCACATGAAGCGGACCGACTCACATTTCACGGCTGGTTATATTCTGTATAATGGTGTATGTGACGAATACTAATCTTGTTGTCTTTGTCATTAATGGAAACAACAAAAGACAAGAGAAAATCACTCTCTGCTCTGGACTAATCGCTTTTGTAACTTTAATTAAGATTAGTGTGTTTAATGCATACAGTAAAGACTGTGCAGGGTTTATTTTATGATTAATTATTAAATATCTGTGGAGTACTAAACCTACCTGCGCTCTTTATTTCGTTTCTATCTTTGTCATTTTCTTCTTTGTTGCAATTTTTTTTAATAACATCAAAAAAAAAAATGTTATGCCACAAAAATATTTGTTATGTATATCTTGTGTCATACTTAATATGCTATATCTGGTGTCTGAATTATAATTTTTTTTGTTTTTTATACAATTTCTGGAAATTAAGTGTATACCCTGAATGCACTGTAAGTCGCTTTGGATAAAAGCGTCTGCTAAATACATGAATGAATGAATTCTGCTAAATGCATGAATGAATGAATTCTGCTAAATGCATGAATGAATGAATTCTGCTAAATGCATGAATGAATGAATTCTGCTAAATGCATGAATGAATGAATGAATTCTGCTAAATGCATGAATGAATGAATGAATTCTGCTAAATGCATGAATTAATGAATTCTGCTAAATGCACGAATGAATGAATTCTGCTAAATGTATTATATCTTATTATCATGTGTGTATCCATCAGACGGGAGTGAAGATCCGGCCACCACCCCGTTCTTAGAGATCGCCGATCAGAAGGGAAATCCACTGCAGATCCCCGACAGCGAGAGGAAGGTGAATCCCATCGTCTTCATGTGACTGTGAAGATGAGATGAAGTCTTTAGCATGCATACAGTGTCTGCTTATGAACTGATGTTTGTCTTGTCTCGATCAGGCTCTGATCCTGGCCATGGGTTTCCATGAGAAAGGTCGAGCTCTGATGAAGAAGAAGAACCACAGCGCTGCTCTTTCTCACCTGCTGCAGGCCGACGAGCAGTTCAAGTACGGCTTTATCAAACATTACCGACAGTAAAAGAGTAAAAGAATCAATCAGGACCGTTCACTATTCAAGCTCAGCTTTCATTCAATCGATGTCTTTTCTGGCTGTATATATGCAAAAAAGCAAAGAGCAATCATTATGCAATCAATATGTAAATAAATGCATGAAAAAACACAGATTACAGTTCAGTATGCAAATAATACAGTGTCATCAGCGCTGTCTTCTGAAGAGCTGCTTTGTAGCTGAATCTGTTTCAAAATGGATGAACTTTGAAATATCAACACTGTTATTGAACTGAATTGAATCAACATTGAACCATACTGAAATTGTCTTATAGAATGTGAGTCTTGTAGAATATGACTCATTTAACTCTTATAGAATACATCGCCAGAAATTGATGCCTTTGATTCTTAGAATATGACTCATTTGATTCTATAGAATCCAACACCTCTTTTGATATAGAATATGGTGCGTTTGATTCTTTTAGAATTCAACTTGTTTGATTTTAGAATATGACTCATTTGATTCTTATAGAATAAGACTCATTTGAATCTTGTAAAATGCGACTCCTTTGACTCTTAGAATATGACTCATTTGATTCTTATAGAATACGACTCATTTGAATCTTGTAGAATGCGACTCCTTTGACTCTTAGAATATGACTCATTTGATTATTATAGAATAAGACTCATTTGAATCTTGTAGAATGCGACTCCTTTGATTCTTGTAGACT